>JAHDVF020001542.1:0-181578 GCA_022606425.2 Lepidostoma basale | reverse complement strand
CAAACACTAAAAGCGTATTATTATTTTATTCAAATGTTTTTAATTTTAATGAAGCCATTTTTAAAAATTATAAAAGCAGGAGAATAAAAAAATTCTATTATTTTCATTGATAGCATTTTGATTAGTAATTTATTAGATAATCCATTCTTTTTGCGAAAATGATACTTCAACATTATCAACTGTTTAATTTACAATACTGTTATAATATCATAATCTATTTATTTCATTTCTATGAAATTATTTACATTTTCTAAAACAATGATTATTATTATTATTTTGTTGAATCGCTCTTTACAACATTACAGCGAAGGCCAAATCCATGTAAAGGGTATAGCTATTATATTGAATTTCGGGACATGTGATAGGTAGCTAATCTATCGCCATTTTATTGTCACGTGAATTCTGATTGTCTGAAAGACAGTGTGACAATCACACTACCATCGTAGGGAATCGAACCCGAGACCTTCGATGTGGCAGTCATAGCCGTTGCCACTCTGCCACGAAGTTTTCAACATTACCTTATTTAAAAAAAATATTCTGTTATTTGAAATTTTATGGTTCATTGTCGATTGAAGTCAAATAAAAAAAATTGTAAAAAATCTTTTTAAAGTGTATATTTAGTTAAAATCCACTAGTTTTTGTATCTTCGACAGGTTTCGGTAGCTCCCTGATGGCCAGAAGATGGCAGCGAGCTGCCGAAACCGTTCGAAGACACAATTTTAACTAAATACACATTTTAAAAATACATTATTTTTTTTTTTAAATAGTCCATTGTTTTGGACGAAACACTATGATACTTCAACATTATTAACTGTTAAATTATAAAACTCTGTTTATTTTTTATTTTTTGTTGAATCACTCTTTATATCATTACAGCGTGAGCCAAATCCATGTAAAGGGTATAGCTATCATATTGATCCTCGTGACATGTGATAGGTAGCTAATCTATCGCTGTTTTATTGTCACGTGAATTCTACACCAGACCAAAGACAGTGTGACAATCACACTACCATTAGCGGGAATCGAACCCGGAACCTTCAGGGTGGCAGTCCTTACCACTCAAAGTACTTACCACTCGGCCACGAAGGTCGCCTATGGTATTATTACAATTTTTTATTTTTTACGAAAGCTGTTTCGTAAACCTATATTGACATCATCAACATAGGTTGAGGTCGCGAAAAATAAAAATAAATTAAAATTGTGATACCATTAACAGAGTTTTATAATTTAACAGTTAATATTTTTTTAAATATTTTAATTATGTTCTTATATTCTCATTATATACTCAACATTTTATATTATAAAAGTGTTTTAAATTAAACAGTTGATAGTAATTTATTTAAAATGCGTGTAGCTTTGGTTTGACGTAAGCAGTGTCGGCATCACAACGCACCTTGAAAGTTAAACATGCTGTGATCGCTGTCGGATAGGAAGTGTCGCCTGTTGAGAGACGTGAGAACCATGGGCTGGGGGAGGTAGACTCCATCTTCGGGGATGTCCTCAACGCCTGCAGGGGCGCGATCCACCAACACAAGGAATGACAGATTCAATCCACGTTCTTTTGTTCATTTTATATTTATTGTTTCGGTAACCTTAACACATTGTCTGCAGGAAGGGTATTGATACCTACTATAACATAGATGCAACCCGTGAAATATTAACCCTTAACGTACCGTGTTCAAAACAAAACGCTCGCTCCCATGTGGTCAATTCAGTTTACCGCTAACTTTATCTAAATATCAAGCATATGACTCGATGAATCAAAATTTAATTTATGTCATCTTGTAGGGAATTTCATTAGGAATAGATCGATATCTATAACATACATGGATTATTTGAAAAACATATCATTATTAATTTTTTTCTGGAACCATGCGATTTCTGATATGGAATGCGTCACAGCATACGAGCAACTGGCACCAAGTATAAACTTGTCTCGCGGCCCGCGGCCGGCGGGGCGAGACTTTACGAGATTTTACGTATGATAAAGGCACCTAGGCAAAATGTATAGTACGTTCAAGACAACGAGTACGTATTAATATTTGTCCCTTTTGGTAAAGTGTTAATATTTTCACAGTTCTGATATTATTAAGTTGCGTGCTGCGTTTCCATCCACAGTCGGTATTATTACGTACCTATTGAAAAAGCCAAAGATATAATTTATAATACGTTCAAAACAGCGAGTAAGTATTTGTCACTTTTGATAAAGTTGTAAATATTAGCAAAACAAATTCTACCAACACGAATGAAGGTGAGGGCAGTCTTAGAAAATATTTTTTTTTGGGATGAAGGAAGTAATTTTTTGCTTTTTTTTTTATTACGAAATATTGAGAACACTTCAATGGAGGATTACAATTTTTTTTATAATATTAGGGTCCATAGGTTTTAAGAAAATCAACCTTGAATTGGCAGTGGAAACTCAATTGACCACATGGCAACGCGACGGTTAACGGAAGTTAATAGTTTCTACCCTTTAAAAACTTGGTTTGCCGAACAATCCTAGACAGTGATAAGTTTTAACTTTTAAATATTTTTTTTCACACACGTTAATAATTTTACAATTGCAAGAAAAATTTAATAAACAAAATAGCACCAACTTGTTCTCCGTTGTTTTCCACACTACTGTCATACAACAATAATCATAACTAACTCACTAACTACTAACTTACCATCACGCCGTTTCTCCGGAGAGGTAGGCAGAGAGGATGGATCGCTACATTGTTCTATCTTCACAAAACTCTCGCAACTCTTCTACATTCACACATCGTGACATGATTGTTACTACTTTGAACATGGCCGCCTTTCAGTAATTGATTCATTTGGTCATGTCATGTCTTCCTTGGCCTTCCTCCACATTCATACATCATAACATGCATGCTCGTCGATTTTTCCGACTTCGAATGTGGCCGGCTTTCAATATTTGATTAATTTGGTCATGCATGAGTGTCGAATGAAAATATAAGAAGTGAATGCGGTGCGAATGATGGTGTTTTGAACATATATTTTTGACTAACCAACTAACTAACTAACTAACCATCACGTCGTCTCCCCGAAGGGGTAGGCAGAAAGAATGGACTGCCACACTTTTCTTTCCTGACATTTTCTCTCTCTTCCTCAACATTCATACATCGTGTCATGCACGTGCGTCGATTTCTCTGACTTATCACATGGCCGACATTCAATATTTGATTTATTTGATCATGCCACGTTTTCCTCGGTCTTCCTCAACTTCTGGTTCCATTTACATCGTTAACATATAATTTTTTTACCATTCTTTCTTCATTCATTCTTTCCATATGTCCAAACCATCTTAATGATCCTTTCATTATTTTGTTCATAACACCATCATTCGCACCGCATTCACTTCTCATATTTTCATTCGACACTCATCATACATATTTTTTTTTTTTTTTTTTTTTTTATGTACACAACAGGTCGTTTGGACCCAATTACTGTATACAATTATTATTTTTTTAGCTATTATATTGATTCTCCTGACATGTGATAGGTAGCCAATCTATCGCCATTTTTTATTGTCACTTGAATTCTACACCAGACCAAAGACAGTGTGACAATCACACTGCCATCACCGGGAATCGAACCCAGGACCTTCGGCATGGAAGTCAGAGCTTGTAACCACTCTGCCACGAAGGTATTTTTAACACGCGTTAAAGCTTTTTTCTTTCAGTTACAATCTATGCGTAGTAATGGGCATGGAAATTTACCTGCAGACAATGTATTAAAAATAAAAGATAAAATTTAAAAAAATATGTAACAAATTAATAAAATATAGTGACTAGAATATAAAGGTTATAAAAGAAATATAAATAGATGTTGGTCTTTCGATTGTGGATGGTTTTACCTCTGTATCCGGGCTGTGGGGAACTGTATTCATCGCTGGACATCCCGTAGGAGACGTTGGCACTGCTATGATATCCGGAAGGAGAATTCAACACAGTCCCGTACTCCGTAAGGGCGGATAGGTTCCCTAATAACTGCTTTTGGGGTGAATCCTCCATGCTGCAATAAAACACAAAATAGCAATTGAAAATATGTATATAGGGTTTTACATTAAGAGCACTCGAAAGTTATTTAATCTATATATGGACAAGTGTATGAAAGAGCTGAAAGGGTTGGATGTAGGTGCCAAAATGAGCCGAGTGTCAGAAAGCTGTCTCTTGTATGCGGATGACGCTGTCCTACTTGCAGACAATGAGCATGAACTACAAGTCCCGGTGAATTCATGCGAAATGATCTGATGATGAATGTTAATAAGTCTAAAATAATGATTTTTTAAAAAGAAGAAATCATGACAGTCTGCAACGTTAGCGTGAATGGTGAAAATTCGGAGGAAGTAGATGAGTTCGTGTATTTAGGTAGTATGTTTACAAGAGATGGATATTGAAAGAAGGGTTGGGGCAGGCAACAAAGTGAATGGTACATTTAAAGTTGTCATCGCAAACAAAAACCTATGCAAAAAAGCTAAAATGGCAGTCCACAATGGTGTTCTTGTACCGACCCTTATGTATGGAAGCGAAGCATGGAACTGGCAAAAGAAGGATGAAAGTAGAATAAATGCAGTAGAAATGAGATATCTTAGACAAATGTGTGGATACTCTGTGTATGATAGAGTGTCGAATGAAAATATAAGAAGTGAATGCGGTGCGAATGATGGTATTATGAACAAAATAATGAAAGGATCGTTAAGATGGTTTGGATACATGGAAAGAATGAATGAAGAAAGAATAGTAAAAAAATTATATGTTAACGATGTAAATGCAACTAGAAATAGAGGAAGACCGAAGAAAACGTGGCACGATCAAATAAATCAAATATTGAATGTCGGCCATGTGAGGAATCACGAGAAATCGAAGCGTGTGCATGAAACGATATATGAATGTTGATAAAGCGAGAGAAACATGTCAGAAAAGAAACGTGTGGCAGGCCATTCTTTCTGCCTACCCCTTCGAAGAGACGGCGTGATGGTTAGTTAGTTAGTTATTTTGTTGAATAGTATTTTAAATCGTTACAGCGCAAGCCAAATCGATGTAATGGGTATAGCTACGAGTATAATATTGATTTTCATGACATGTTATGGATAACTAATCTATTGCCATTACCGTCATGTGAATTTTACACAAGACCAAATACAGTGTGAGAATCACAATGTCATCGCCGGGAATCAAACCCGGGACCTCCGGTGTGGCAGTCATATCATTTGCCACTCTGCCATGAAGGAATTTATGTCATTTGTGTTGTAATTTCAAGATAAAACATCACATTATGAAGTGTGCTTTTACGATGAAAATAAATGATAAATACTTGATACAATTAAGATAAAATACTTAGAAATCTATAGCGAGATAGTAAATCAAAATCCAATGAGAATCTTTTCTAGGAAACGGTCAGAACGAATGTGATTACATTATCGGTAAACAGAACGGTTATAGCGGACGTTATTGTGAAGCGAATTAATTGAGACAGAGCGTAGACGATATTTCTCACCGTGTTTTGACAGTCGAATGCAAATTTACCAATTCAACAAAGGTTTAAAAAAAAAAAAAGAACAATGCTTTATTTTGTTTGCCCGGTGTATTTCCATGCCGTTACGTGATTTAACACGATGTTTATACATATAAAATAGTGCATAGGGCATCATGCATTTTAAAAAGACGTGAGCGTCCATTTTGTGGTCAGGATTTTACTGCAATGTGACTCACGTTTTATTGTTTTAATTTTAATATTATTTGCTGTTGGTTAGATCATAATATAATTAATGTACAATCAAACCTAATAAACATTAATTCAATCATTTTATATTTATGACCGAGGTGGTGGAAGACGCAACGCTTGGCTCCTGATCTGATCTGAGGGACTTGGGTTCAAGTTTTGACCAGATAATATGAGTTCTGTTTATATTGAAAATTGTATAATTAATTCTAACGCTATATCCTTGAAGTTAGTCATTTCTTTAAAAAAGATTTAATCCCTGCTGTATGGAAGCGAAGCATGAAACTAGCAGAAGAAGGATGAAAGCAGAATAAATGCGGTAGAGATGAGGTCCCTAAGACGTATGTGTGGTAGAACGATATACAACATAATCTCAAATGCTGATATAATAAAGGAATGTAGAGTGGAAGAAGGTATTATGAACAAAATTATGAAATGATCGCTGCGATGGTTCGGACATATGGAACGCATGGATGGAGAAAAAATGGGTAAGAAAGTATATGTTAATGATGTAAATGAAGTACAGAGTCGAGGCAGACCGAGGAAAACATGGCATTACCAAATTAATCAAATTTTAAAGGTTGGTCATGTTAGAAGTCGGAGGAATCGGCGAGCGTGTATGACTCGTTGTATGAATGTGGAGGAATCTAGAGAGGTTTGCCAGGATAGAGAAATGTGGCGGTCCATTCTCTCTGCCTACCCCTGCGGCGAAATGGCGTGATGGTTTGTTTGTTTAAGATTAAGAGATGGCTGGACATCATCATCCCAGGACAGCTCACCGTCATAAACAGGTCTTATGACCTAAACTAAGAGGAAGAAGAAGAATCCACAACACAAAGTGATGCCAAATATAAAAGGAACCAATAAAGCTATTTGGAACTGTTGTTGTGATGTGGTTTGGTTGTGCAAACGAAAAGTCACAGGTTGGTTCACGGTTATTTTTTGCGGCACAGACACAAGTGTATAAACAATAGCTTGAACGCGGCGGTACGACCAGAAGCAAACACAGAGTCCTTGTCTCCAGGGGGCTCTATGCTTTTGCCAGCATACTAGCGCCATGGATTTTTTTTTAACTTGTTGTCTTTTATTATAGGTGCCCTGCATTTTAATTATCAGTTTGATATGTGATTCTATGGTGTAATATGGCTTTATTATTAGGGGGGCAGAGATAGCCAAAAGAAGTCGAAAGAAAGGTCAGAGGGGTGATGTGAAAAAAAGTAAGAATGAGAGATGAAAATAAGTGGAGTCCATGGAATCTATGAGATTCCATGGACTAGCTAATAAGCATCCCGACATTTGCCTTACAACTGAGAGAACCATGGAAAACCTCAGTCGGGACGCGACGTACCTGTAAAAAACACATGTTAGTTATTTGTTTGCCTCTCGCAACCGATCCACCACCGTCGTTACGAAGTCAACGAATATGCAGAGTGTATCCTTGTTGCGGAGGATGGCTGGGAGATCTGTGATGTGGATGTCTCTTCTTTGACATTCCTTCTCCAGTTTCCATCTCTTAAGGGCCATGGATTAGTTGGGTGTATGGGATTAATCCTTCCACTCCCATAGAACTAATACTTTTAAAAATATGCTTACGATCTGGTGGGCTGCTGGGTACTCTGGGGGGAAGGGATCACAGAGGGTGTGAGACCCAGATCTCGGGAGTGGCTCTTGCTGTGGTGGCTCCTCTCGCTGCTGTGCTTGGAGGATGTGGAAGAAGCCGGTTCCTGGAAGGGCTAGAGCGGTATTATTATCTAGTAATTCGTTAGAAGAATAATATATACCCTACAAATGAGATCACTTAAAAGAATGTGCGGAATGATGATTTATGATAGAATACTGGAAAATAAATAAGTAACATTTTGAATGTATACAAATACTTGGAGGAGTGTCAGATTGGAGGGTCGACAGGACGAGTTGGAGGCGAAGAATACTGGAGGTTAAGGCCTCGATATGGACTGTAGGACCATCGAAGAAGAATAATATAGAGGGTGTTTTTTTTAGAGGTATACAATATATATTTAAAATGAAAAAAAAAAACACATTAAAATAATGTTGATGTCTATGATATTGGTTTTATTTATTAGATAATTTTATGCCATTATTGTTAAAATATGATTTAGGGCATATGAGCGCCACGGCTAACTCGAATGAAGCGCAATTGTGAAGTCCAATTTTCAACAATTGTCGTCTTTGTGGATGCGTATTATCCACTAGAGTGTACGTGGTGCGAAAACGATCCATGGTCTTCCGAATAACTTGCTCGGATGGACGATTATGTCGACCGTTTAATGGACGTAGTGCACGATAAGTTTGACGAACCGAACCACAATTTTCAAAATACATTTGCACAATTTGCAAGCGCTGATCTGACGTCAGTCTATTCATGGTGAAATGGCAAAACGTGCTGACTACAAATCAACTGTCAACTGTCAAATTGACAGTCTGTAGAAACAATGTTGCAAGTTTAAAAAACAAACCTCTAAAAAAAACTTATATAAGATTTTACCTGACATTGTTGTATAGGCAGAGATTCAGCTCTTAGATCGGCCAGGGCAGGAGACTGACTCCGACTAGTCTGCTTCACACTGCCCACCGGCTGGAGGCCATCTTTATCCCGCTCTTTAGACCTCTCCTTTGCCTGCTCCTGGTCCCGCTCCTTCCCGGACTCTCTGCTTCTCTCCCTGCTGTCTCCGTCCCTCTTCTTCCTGGTGCTCCCGTCACTCCGTTCCCTCCCGACGTCGGGGACCTTCTCCCCCGCCTTGTCTGACCCGCCTTTCATCTTCTTCAAAAGGGAAATCTCGGCGGCGGGAAAACGCGAATCACTCTTTGAATTTGGAATGCGGATGCATTTCAATTGTCTATCAAAACGTATAAAAGTAGAAAAACAAAAAACTTCACACAACGTTCAGCACATTAAATACTTAAATTATTTCATACAGCACGCTTTATTATCAAAATTATCTTCGAAGAATATATTTTTAAAACTTTCGCAGAATATCACAATTGAAAAGGAAAAAATGTCTTGGAATCATTTATATGCCAGGAACAGTCACAAATCACAAATATTTAAAAATTAAAAATGAGTAAAAATAATATTATTAATTAAAATACATTTGGTTGAAGTAATTATTTTTTTTTTTTACAAAGATTTGTTATTAAATACGCGCATGAAGAGAGATTTTATTTTTGTAAAAGAGGACGATCTTTGACATTTGAAGTCGTTGGCGGGATCCAAGGAAGGATTCGAAAGGCATCGATTCAAAGTCGACGAACTCGTCGATTCTTCGCGCTTCTCTGACTCGTCTGTGGAATCCGTATCGGATTCGAAGGTGTACGCCTTGTCCAGAACCTTCCTAACGGGATCGTACGTGTAAATGACACTCTTCCTCTTGGACGAGAATCTCTTCAGACCGCCATTTTGCCTGTCACTGTGGCTTCTGGAAACTTTCCTCGGCGCCCTGTTCGAAATTCGAACTTCGCGGTCTTTCGCCCCGAGCGCCCTCTCGCGCTCGTTCTTCAGATACTTCCAGCTGGCGATGACCGTCTCGCGGCGCACGAGCCTGCGCTGGTTCGAATTTGAATAATCGAACCTGCTGTCAGTTTTGGCGCCGATGTATCGGACGGGCGTTCGCGAAAGCGCGGTCGCTCCCTGTTCGTAGCAGCTGCTGATGTCGCTGTACGTAGGTACCGGCCGGGGCTCGAAAATTGAGTTTCTATTCTTCTGATGTCCGAGGGTTTCACTAGGGCAATAAGGGCTCGATTTCGCTTGGTGGTTTAATGTGACGGCTTCGGATGCCTGCCTGTTCTGTTAAGAGAAAAAAAAATACGAAAATATTAGTTTTTTTGTACAATCTGCAATTAGATAAACATAAATTGTGTGAAGGCAAATATTTACAATGCGGAAACATCTGAAGTTATAAATAAAATAAAATAAATGTGTGTCACAGTGCAATGTGACTCATATATGTACATAGAACTAAAGTAGATTTGAGAAATACCAACAAAATTTATCAAAATGTCAATTACTTGATAAGAAATCACACATACAGAAATAATCTGTGTATTTACAAAGTACATACGAATAATGGCATTTTAAACGGAAAAATTAAACGATAGGAAAAAACCAAAGAGTATGAATGATTCTCTATATATCACATCATTAAAATTAAAAACTCGTGCGAAAAAAAAAATATCACTTCTGGGCAGGATTAGACGATACATCAGTGCAGAAATATGAAAGACTCTGTATAACGCAATCCTTTTTCCTCATATAAATTACTAAAGCTGCATATTATTTTTAGCAAATTATAAAGATATGCAAAGATTAACCATTCTCCAAAATAAAGCAATGAGAAGAAATCGGGTGGTGGTCTAGGTGACAGAACGCTTGGCTCCTGATCCAGGAGACATGGGTTTGAGACTCGACACGATCGGATTCCTTCTTCATAATAATGAGCTTTTTTTGGACTTTTTAAAATAAATTCTAATACCATTGATTTAAAATCCTTGGTAATATTTAAAAAAAAAGGAGAAGCGGATATGCAACTAAAAAGTATTGTCATTTAAAAAAAATACTTACAACATTTTATTACTAATACTCAATTTTAAAAAGTAGGCTAAACGTGAATTTTTTTTCAAATCATCGCCATTTTGCGAATTTTTACTTTTTTCAAAATTTCCCTACGTCATGCAATAACTACATCCTTCTTCATCAAGAATTTTAAAGTTTTTTTTTTTCTCAGATCACCGAAAGGACTGGAATCGTGTCAACCAGGACGTACTATTTTTTGTGAGCCCCCCTCTTTGCCCGCCTGCACCCTTTGGGATTATTGATTTTTTTTATAAATGTACTTTTTTTATATTGTTGAAATATCAATAAATAATTTTTGAAAAAAAGGGTCCAAAAATATTTTTGTTTTTTTTATAGCGCCTGAAAAAACACCCAATATGAATTAATTTGCAGACATAACCTTACCCAGTCAAGAATAGCCAATACTAATCATCCAAAGCTACCCTTATTTAAAGTACAATCAGAAAAAAAAAACTAGTTTTTCTCGTTATCACGTCTTTGAGACGAGCTATGTATGCAAATCGAAATAAACGCTGAGAAAATCCTTGGAAAATTGAGAGAAAAATGACAGAATAATGAGATAAAGAATGTAATGACGTCACGATCCAAGTGACGTCACTGTCTCTAAAAACCGCACTGACCGCGAATGTCATTGTAGGGTAGGTATTAATATAAGGTACGGAATTCATACATGTACTCTCAAATGACAAAGGATTTAAAAAAATAATAATATTGTAGTTAATGGCGCAAACGCAAAATGTTATCAATGCGTATTTCCAGTACCGACATATGGAGCAGAAACGCTAACCCTCACCAAATCGACCATAAGGAGACTCCGTGTAGCACAGAGGAAACACGAAAGAGCCATGCTAAATGTAAGACTCTCAGACCGGATAAGAAATACTGAGATACGTAGAAGGTCGGGAGTAACGGATGTCGTCGAAAGGGTGGGTAAGCTCAAATGGTCATTTGCGGGACATGTTGCCAGATTGGTGGACGATAGATGGACCAGAAGGGTGGTGAAGTGAAAAGAAGATAAAATAAACGGAGGGAGACTTCCAACACGATGGTTCGATGACATTCGAAGAATTGCTGGCGATTGGATGCGAAAGGCACAAGACAGGAATACGTGGAGAAGTATGGGGGAGGCCTATGTCCAGCAGTCGACGACAACGTTTAAGTAAGTAAGTAGTTAATGGGACTTCAATGACTCGACGTGCCATGGTGAGACGCACCCTGCTGGAAGGTATGTACCGATAAAATGCAGTGCAGTGGACGGCATCGGCTGTACAAGTAAAATGAAATAACTTGGATGATGACTTACGGAATCGAAGCAAGAGCTGAAACTGTCAGAACCAAACAACCCTTAAGAGTACCAGAAATTCGAACATTGCGACCTATTGTAGGGAGAACCCTTAGAGATAGGATACTCAATAAAAAAAAATCGCAAATCTTGCAAATTGTAGACATAGTGAGATGGAGTAGGCAGAGAAGACGATACTGGAGGGACCACGTCGAGATAATGGATCCAGCGAGAATTCCTAATATCGTGATGCACGAGACTCCAGAGGGCCGTCGACCACCAAAGAGATGGAGAGAAGGGTGGTCGTCTTCATCACAGGAAGAAAGTTGATATTCTACATAAACAAATCAGAAGAAGAAAATGATTCCCTAGCAAGACGGACCATTCATTTACATAAAATATAGTAAAACTTATAAAAACAGACGTTTTTATCAATATTAATGTTTTAAATTACAGTTAGTTTATTTCACTTAAAAGACATTACAAACATGTTGAAAGTTAAAGGCATCAATTTGAGAACAGGTAAAATACCAGGAATGCAAGAGATGGTTCGATTTTAGAAATACAAGATACTCTCTAAAATCAAGTGTATTTGTCTTCTGAACGTACTTTCCACTAATATGATTTAATGTGGATCTTTGCACCATTGTTCAAAAATAAATAAGTACTCCGTGAGCATACCACAAGCAAGATGGTGTGATGACATAAAACAGTGGCGGGAAGTCAATGGCACAGAGTGGCAAGGGATAGAGTTGTGGAAGTCGGGAATGGAAGCCTATCTCCATCACTGGATGATAAATTGCTGAAGACAGTATACGAGAAGCCAATGTTAGCAATAGGTTGAAATTTTGATACGTAACCCATCCCAGTGATGATGAAAACATTGATTGAACTTGGACTTGGATCTTCTGGCTTACAGAGGTTCAGTTCATGTGGCTATTCCTCTTACGTCTGATGGGAACATTGTTGGAAGGTGATTTGGTGGGTTGTTAGTTTATGCGGGGGCATGATTTGTGTGGCCCGGAGTGTTCCTTGGAAGGAGGATCGATTTTGGGCTCTTGTGGCGGCTGGAGGTGTTTGGGTCGTAATTTGAGAGGTATTTTATTGTGGGGTTATGATGTGAAGGGAGTCCTTTGTAAGAACGTTCGGCAGGTTTCAGAATGAATTAATCTATCATCGGGATTTCCGATTCTAGGTGCAGTTGTGTGATCCTGGTCCATGAAGGCGCACCAAGCGATAAACGGATAGCCTTATTTTGCAGGATTTGAAGTTTTCGTATGTGACTCGAAGCTGGATAGCCCCAGATTGGGGCTGCGTAAGTGAAGATCGGCCTTATGACCGTTTTGTATATCAGGAGTTTATTGTCGTAACCCAAGTAATCATCAGAGAAAAATTCAAGACTTATCATCTACTAGTCAATGCATGACCTAAATTTAATAATTGCCTCTGTGGGCGTCTTGTCTCTTAAGTTATCATTTTGAAAGTTAGCGATAACACCATGTCTACAGGATATTAAAAAAAGTCGTGAAACTTCGTAAATGATCGGCTTTTAACTTCGTATCATAGAGGCAAAAACATACCACTTAACTAATTAGGTAAAAAAACTAAATAAGCATCACGCCGACTCACCGAATGGATAGGCAGGGAGAATAGATCTCAACACTGTTCTTTCCTGACATAATCCTCTTGCTTCTTCAACATTCATACATAGTGTCATGCACGCACGTCGATTTCTCCGACTCCTAGAGTAACTTAATAAATTGTGTACTAAAGTGTCCTCACTAATCAGGGAAAAAATCTTTTTTTTATGAATTACGAATTGAACTTATTTCATGAATTGACGGCTATACCTGACCTATAAATGAATCAAATAATACATTAAGAAATAAAAAAATATTTATACAAATACATACATATATAATAAATTAATTAAATCTCTGTTTTTTCCACTTTTGAGTTTATTTTTCTCGACATGTTTCGAAAGCTTACACCTTCATCATCGGGAGAACGACATAAACTATATGCCTTCGAAACAAGTCGAGAAAAATCAATCAATCAATCAATCCAATCAGTTTATTTTCTCAAAAGATATTACAAACAACAATTATAGTTTAAGGCATAAAAGGTAAAAATAAAATGTATAATACCAGGAACGCATGAGAGATGGTTCGACTTAAGGAATACAAGATACTCTCTAAAGTCAAGAGTATATGTCTTCTGAACATGCTTACACTAATATGAAAGACGTCGATTTCCGAAGCGATCATGTTCAGCAGTTTGATTGCTCTCTTTTAATTGATAAAATATTCGTCATTATGGAATTCCACAGTGTTAACGTCTTAAGTTTATCTAAAATTAAAAAATCTTTGATGACTTTTGGCACTGAAAATTATTTAAAAACATTGTGTTTTGTCAAAAACACTGTTTAAAACACTGGGTTTTGCCAAAAACAGTGTTTTTAGCCAAACTATTGTATTTTAATTACCAATACTGTTTTCAGAATAATACAGTATTTTTAGCAGTTAAAAATGTTTTTTTAAATATCACCGAGGTTTTTAAACCATTCGGTTAGGTTATCTCTCCGATTCACCCAATTAGCGGAGGCCAGACGCAGTGACCGCGGAAGGAATGCACGCGGCCGAACGTATCGGAAACAATTGTGTGTCTTTGTTCAGTAATAATATCATCGATTATTAATGCACCAGACAGATTGTAATGCTTCGCGGGGGCATATCTCGAGAGCAGAGTTTCCACGCTGGCGTTCCAAGAGTTGTTTACCCCTGATACATGATTTAACACTGTTATGCTGTGGTTAACCCGTCGACTGCTCTGACCCGAAGTTCAAACTGCCCCCTGGTGGGGCGTGGATTATTATCCAGTATTTATCTTATTTAGTTACTGAATTGACGTATCTGGGAAGCATGTTTACAAGGGACGGAAAAATGGAGAAAGACATCGAAAGGAGGGTTGGTGCTGGGAATAAAATAAATGGCGCACTCAAAGTCATTACTGCAAATAGAAATATATCCACAGAAGCAAAGATGGCAGTACACAATGGAGTTCTAGTGCCAACCCTCGTGTATGGAAGTGAAGCTTGGAGCTGGCAAAAGAAGGATGAAAGCAGGATAAACGCCGTAGAAATGAGATCCCTGAGAAGAGTGTGCGGGAAAACGTTGTATGATAGAATACCGAACGATGAAATAAGAAAGAAATGTAAGGCAGATGACTGCATCATGAATAAAATTAAAAAAGGATCCCTGAGGTGGTTCGGACATATGGAACGAATGGATGAGAGTAGAATGGTTAAAAAGTTGTACACAAGCAGCGTGAGTGGGAAAAGAAGCCGAGGACGACCGAGGAAAACTTGGCATGACCAAATTAATCTATTACTAAAAGGCGGCCACATTCGAAGTCGGAACAATCGACGTGCGTGCATGGTAAGATGTATGGATGTAGAGGAAGCTCGAGAGGTATGCCAGGACAGGCCAGTTTGGCGATCCATCCTCTCTGCCTACCCCTCCGGGGAAATGGCGTGATGGTTAGTTAGTTAGTTAGTTATTTATCTTATCAATTCTTATGTGCTCCCTTTTCCTCCCCTTTACCCTCACCCAATGACCCCCTTTACTTCGCTTAATCCACCCATTTTTTCTTCTCTCTCTCCCCCCTCCAGACTGTTCCGCCTTCCTCATATAAAAAGGAAATAGCGCTTTGTCTTTACTGTGATACCTAGGTTAAGTTCAATAAATGTTAGCTATAAAAGAATAGAGTAAGTTTACATGTGTAAGTGAGTGAGCGGGACATAGAAAGGAGAAAAATATTAGATTAAATGCGGTCTGGCATCCCCTTGCGATTGGTATATATTAAATGTAAGTCCCGGATGGATGGGTAACAGGCATAGGAAGTGCATGAGCGAGGCTGATGAAAGGGCGCCGCCGCGCCCTATAACAGCCTCGAGTGGCTACGGTGGGGACCCCCTGGCTACCCTTATCTTTGACAGTAACAACTGAATTGTTTGTAACACCCGAGAATACCAGCATAACTAAGCGAAACAGGTGTCGAGACAATCTCATAAGCTGCCGAAACCGGTGGGAACTAAAAAAAAACAATTGGAATAAAATAGCTAAGCAGTGAGCTACCGAAACCGGTCAAAAAAAAAACAAGTGAAATAAAACTGTATTGAAATATTATTGAATATTTTTTTATGAATTAAAACACTGTTTTTTTTTTACTTTTGAGATTATTTTTCTTGACATGTTTCGAGGGATTTACGATGAAATAAGGAAGAAATGCATTGGCAGATGATTGCATCACAAGTAAAATAAAAAAATGATCACTGAGATGGTTTGTACATATAGAACGATTGGACGAGAGAAGAATGGTCAAAATTTTGTATACAAACAGTGTGAGTCGGAAGAGAAGTCGTGGAAGACCAAGAAAATCATGGCATGACCAAATTAATCAAATACTGAAAGGCAGACACATTCGAAGTCGGAAAAATCGACCAGCGTGCATGTTACGATGTATGAGGAGGAATCTAGAGAGGTCAGGACAGAACGGTATGGCAGTCCATCCTACCCGTGGAAACAGCAAGATGGTTAGTTAGTTAGTTATTAATTTGTTCGAAGGTCGTATTGTTTCAATGGGACTCTAAGGGTTAAGCATTCAATGTTGATTGAATCAATGAGATAGTCTAAGGGAATGGCGCCCGGATACTGTGCATTAGTCACAGTGGGTCCATTGTTTAGTTTATAGTCAGACGAGACATTCGTGAGTTCTCGGTAGAAACAACGATGTCGGTAGTCGCCGAGATATGATTGAAAATATCAAATAAACATTCCGAGATAAAAACTTCGCAAAAACTGATTGATGGTTAGTTAGTTAGCCATGTTAGGAGTCGGGAATGCAAGTGTTGATGGTGAAATGAAAGTCGGTAATGAAAGTGTTATGAACAAAACAATGAAAGGATCGTTGAGATGTTTTGAACACATGGAAAGAATTAATGAACGGTGAAGAAAGTATTTGTAAACTACCTGAACGGAGCTAGAAATAGAGGAATCGAGGGGAGAAAAATATCACCCCCTTCGACTGATATTAACCCTTAACGTACCGTGTTCAAAACAAAACGCTCGCTCCCATGTGGTCAATTCAGTTTACCACTAACTTTATCTATAAATATCAAGCATATGACTCGATGAATCAAATTTAATTTATGTCATCTTGTAGGGAATTTCATTAGGAATAGATCGATATCTATAATATACATGGATTATTTGAAAAACATATCATTATTAATTTTTTTCTGGAACCATGCGATTTCTGATATAGAATGACGAGACAGCATATGAACAACTGACACCAAGTATGAACTTGTCTCGCCCCGCCGCGCCGTGGCGCTATAATTTTACGTATGATAAAGGCACCTAGGCAAAATGTATAGAACGTTCAAGACAACGAGTACGTATTAATATTTGTCCCTTTTGGTAAAGTGTTAATATTTTCACAGTTCTGATATTATTAAGTTGCGTGCTGCGTTTCCGTCCACAATCGGTATTATTACGTATGAGAAAAGGCCAAACATATAATTTATAAAACGTTCAAAAGCGCGAGTTAGTATTTGTCACTTTTGATAAAGTTGTAAATATTAGCAAAACAAATTCTACCTTAACACGAATGAAGGTGAGGGCAGTCTTAAAAAAAAATTTTTTTTGGGATGAAGGAAGTAATTTTTTGCTTTTTTTTTATTACGAAATATTGAGAACACTTCAATGAAGGATTACAATTTTTTTTTATAATATTAGGGTCCATAGGTTTTAAGAAAATCAACTTTAAATTGGCAGTGGAAATTCAATTGACCACATGGCAACGCGACGGTTAATGGGTAAAGTAGAGGGACGTCAAGGAGTTGGTAGTGTTATATACCAAACCACCCGTTCCCAAGAATCCTTTCCTACGTCTATTCCAGTGATATTTTATATCATTGAAGATTTGTTTATATTAACTTAAATAAACATTTGGGGATTCACGAGATGCGTGAGTTGTTCTGTTTCTACTTCTTTGTTTGACTCATTGAAGGATTGTTTATAATAATAAGATTTTTGTAAGCTCAAGGGTTCGATTTTTGTAAAAAATGTTAGCTAGAAACAGAAACAGTAAACTAAGCATCGACAATAAACTCCTGATATACAAAACGGTTATAAGGCCGATCTTCACTTATGCAGCCCCAATCTGGGGCAATGCAGCTTCGAGTCACATACAAAAACTCCAAATCCTGCAAAATAAGGCTATCCGTTTATCGCTTGGTGCGCCTTCATGGACCAGGATTACACAACTGCACCTAGAATCGGGAATCCCGATGATAGATGAATTCATTCTGAAACTTGCCGAACGTTTTTACAAAGGACTCCCTTCACATCCCAACCCCACAATAAAAGACCTCTCTAATTACGACCCAAACACTTCCAGCCGCCACAAGCGCCCAAAATCGATTCTCCTTCAGAGGAACACTCCGGGCCACACAAATCATGCCCCCGAATAAACTAACAACCCACCAAATCACCTTCCAACAATGTTCCCATCAGACGTAAGAGGAATAGCCACATGAGCTGAACCTCTGTAAGCCAGAAGATCCAAGTCCAAGTCCAAGTTTTGTAAACAAGTCCCATATAACACAACATCTCAAAGATCTTCACTGGCTTGAGAGTCCAGAAAGAATCCAGTATAAACTCCTGTATAACGGATAAGCTAAATACAAGGAAATCCACACTTCGCTCGGCGAACTCCTCGGCAATAGGAAGATTAGTTGAGCCAAAGCGTTGCCCCAGTACAAATTTCGGGAAACAGCGTTTGCGGTAGCCGGTCCATCAACTTGGAGCAATCTTCCTTCACACCTCAGATGCATAAATGATCCGACAGATTTCAGATCTAAGCTGAAAACCCATCTTTTTCATATTTCATACCCTTAAAACTTGCATATTTTGTTCTATTATACTTTCTAATCGATTGTGAATATCAATCAGATGCAGCGTTCACATTTAGATTTAAAAACACGTCTTAATGCGCCCTTGAGGTGATTACATAAAAAAAACGGCGCTTTAAAAGTTAGCATATTATTATTATTCGAACGCGAGAATGATTTTATTGTCATGATGTGTGAATGTAGACAAGGCGCGAGAATTGTCAGGATAGAACAGGCGATCCATCCTCTCTGTCTGCCTACCACTCCGGGGAAACGGCGTGATGGTTAGTTAGTTAGTTAAACTCTTAGAAAAAGTACGCTTTTCTTAATATGAAACATTAAAAACATTCGTATTGTAAGGATTAATTGTATCTCAATAGATACGAAGATGCAAATTGGAAACAGAATATGGTGATCGAGGTGTTTACAGGACTTATGACCTGTAATTGGTTGGGTTAAGCGCACGCTTTATGTAATACAACATTCCCCATTGCACCTTTTCTTATGACCACCATGTCTGACAAATTTTTGGAAGTTGTATATTTGTTAATCTGTAACACCACACTTCACATGTTAGTTTCAATCTACACACTAGCGCCATCTATGAAGATTGGATTTGAATCTTAAAGACCATTATCCTTATCTTGATTTCGGTTAATACGCGATTAATCAACACTTTGATTACGATATTCTTATAAGTATTAATTTTAATTAGAGAGTATTTTAAAATTGGAATCACAGCGAGATAAGGCAGAAACCTCACCATGTTAAGATAGATATCTTTGATAGATTAAGAAAACTCGAGATTCCGCTTGAACGACGCGATGCGGCCTTCGCGACTGAGATGAAATATACGAGTCAGGACGGTCCAGTCGAGATCTTGAGTCTGCCGCGTAAATAATGTAGAATAAACCGTGAAAATACTAAGCCACTGGCTCAACAGAGGTATAGTTTATTCACTTCAGGGAGAATATTTGAAATAGTGGGTTCAAGCAATAGTGGGTTCAAGCAATAGTGGGTTCAAGCAACAGTGGGTTCAAGCAACAGTGGGTTCAAGCAATAGTGGGTTCAAGCAATAGTGTGTTGAAGCAATAGTGGGTTCAAGCTATATTGGGTTCAAGCAATAGTGGGTTCAAGCAAAAGTGGGTTCAAGCAATAGTGGGTTCAAGCAATAGTGGGTTCAAGCAATAGTGGGTTCAAGCAATAGTGTCTTAAAGCCTGGACAGGACCAGATTCCATCTTCAAAATAATGAGCTATTTCCTGCTCATATTGAAGATTAGAAAATAAATTCTAATATCATTGATTTAAATCCTCGGTATCAGTATTAAAAAAAAGACTAACTAATTAACCATCACGCCGTTTCGCCGGAGGCAGAGAGGATGGATCGACACCTTGTTCCCTCTCTCTCTCTCTCTCTGGTTTCAATCCTGGGATTGGTTTGCAGCAATTTCCTCTATTCTTCTCTTCTATTCTTCCCTGTCTTGTGCGGCTCTTTTGAAATCTACATATGATGAGCAGCGCACGTCCACCAACAGGTCCTCCAGGTGCTCTCGGCGTGGGCGTCCCCTAGAGTTTGTCCCCTCGGTTATACCCTCCATTATGGCATGCAAGAGGCCTTCTTGTCGTATTACATGGCCGATCCATCTTGCACGTCTTTCGGACAAGGTCCTGAGCAGGTGCCTTCCTCCTTCGATTCTTTGGAGATCCTCCTCATTTGTAATGTGGTTTCTCTAGGAAATTCCTAATAGTCTTCTATAGGACCACATCTCAAAAGCCTCTAGTCTCCGTTTATCTCTTTCGGATAGGCACCATGTCTCGCAGCCGTATATCAAGATACTCCATACATGAGGTTTTGATGAGGAATATTCTCAGTTTTAGGTCTATATTATTCGATTCTATTTTTTTTTTTGACTTAACAAACGAACAGTTTTTAATTAATACGCCACTGGGTTATAACTGGAAAAGATTTTTGATTGGAATAACGTTTTAAAAAATGTATTTTAAACTTCGAATAAAGCTGTGGGTGTTTTTTTTTTTAATAAATATTTACAGAAGCGATTCGCTATTTCTAGATTGTTTTCGTAAACATACCGATTAAGAACTAGAAATAGAGGAAGACCGAGGAAAACGTGGCACGATCAAATAAATCAAATATTGAATGTCGGCCACGTGGGGAGTCAGAGAAATCGACGCGCGTGCATGACACGGTGTATTAATGTTGAGGAAGCGAGAGAAATATGTCAGGAAAGAAAAGTGTGGCAGTCCATTCTTTCTGCCTACCCGTTCGGAAAGACAGCGTAATGGTTCTTCTTTCCTCTTCTTCTTCCTCAGCCTATTCCCGTCCACTCCTGGGCAAAGGCCTCCTCTATTCGCTTCCATGTCACTCTGTATTGTGCAGACTGCATCCAGTTTATTCCGACGTGTCTGTTCAGATCATCCTTCCACCGAAGTTGCGGTCGCCCTGCACTTCTCTTCGCCGTCCACGGTCTTCAAGTCAGCAGTCTTCTTATCCACTTTTCATCTGAGCTTCTGGCTACGTGACCTGCCCATTGCCATTTTAGAGTCGCCACCCGGTGGATGATGTCAGTGACCTTTGTTTCTGACTCTGTCTCTTAGGCTTATTCCTAACATGGCTCTTTGGGTCACTTGTAGTTTCTCGGCACTTTGTTTGGACAATGCAACAGTTCCAATACCATAAGTACCGACTGGCAGAACGCAGGCTTCATAGACTTTTTGTTTCAGGTTGATCGGTATTTTCCGGTTTTTAAGTATGTTTTCATGTTTCCGAAAGCTGCCCAGCTTAGTCTAATAATTCTTTTTAACTCTGCGGTTTGGTTATCTCGGCCCAATCGAATATTGTTGCCCAGGTATGTATATTCTTGGACATTCTTAATTCTGTTGCCGTCTACGTTGATTTCAAGCCTTTCCGTGCCCATCACCTTGGTCTTTGCCCGGTTCATATTCAAATATACAGATGTGCGTGATGGTTAGTTAGTTAGTTTATTAAGTAAATTAGAAATTATCATATTGAAAAAAAGTATTGTTATTTTAATAACACATGTATTTATTAAGAAAAAAACAACTGGCATTTTAATTAAGCTTAGTACATAAAGGAATAATGAAATGGAATACGTGAAAAACAGGCCCGTAATAGGACAACAAGGTCGGCCTTAGTAACTATTATAATTAATATTATAATGTGTTGGCTGTGAGGGTAAACAGAGTGAACAATACGCATAACGATCTGGTATTTGAATAAATTATAGAAACGTGATTGGAAAATTAAAATCTTCATTGAAATAAAAGGTGTAGATAAAAAAAGTAGTGACCTATGGATGTGAGGCGTGGACAATGACAGCGAAATCCGCAGAGCGACTGGATACTTTTGAGAGAAGAGTGCTGCGCAGAATTCTGGGATCTGTGAATGACGGTGAAGGCTGGAGAGTACGGAATAATGACGAGCTGTACCATATTTACAAAGCTCCCAGTCTCTCCACACAGGTCAGACTGAATAGACTGAGATGGGCCAGTCACGTGCAGAAGATACCGTCATCGCGAACCCCAAAAAGATTGCTGGAGTGGCACCCAGGTGGTAGAAGACCAATTGCACGACCAAGGCTGCGATGGGAGGATGAAGTTGGGAGAGATGGGGCGCAATTGTTACGAGTGTCAAATTGGAGGGTCGAAGCGGAGGACAGGAGGAGTTGGAGGCGAAGAATACTGGAGGCTAAGTCTCGATATGGGCTGTAGGGCCACCGAAGAAGAAGAAGAAGATAAAAAAGTAAACAAAAAGTTTCTAGAAAATTCTAGTGACACGCTTTTCGAACGAACTGTTTACACCTATAATTTTTGCGCCTTCTTTACCCCAGGGAGAACGGTTATTAGCCGTGGCTCTTTTCGACTAAATTCTTGCTAGGTATGCTAAGCTACCAATCATTGGAGAGAAAGAGGAATATCCACTTGGGAGTTCACTTCTTTCAGCTGATTGGCGGCCATATACAAAACTCGGATGTCCTGACTGATGTAGGTCTATTTGTTCCTGATATCTTCGTCAAAGACAGCACAGATTGTTTTATTTGCCGCGCTACAAAACGCGAGCATCACGATATTAGGAATTCTTGCTGGATCCATTCTCTCGATGTGGTCTCTCCAGAAACGTCTTTTCTGCCTACTCCATATCTCTCTATGTCTTCAATTTTGCAGGATTTGCTAATTTCTTCATTGGGTATCTTATATCTAAAATTTCTCCCCACAATAGGTCGCAATGTTCTCATTTCTGCTACTCTTAAGAGGTGTTTGGTTCTGACAGTGTCTGCTCTTGCTTCTATTCCGTATGTCATTATGGGCCTGATGCATGTTTAATAAATTCTAACTTTGCTTTCCACTAGCAAATGCTTATTGCCCCATACAATGTCCCTTAGACATACGGAGATAACTGCAGCTTTATCAGTCTGTTTTTTAACTTCATTATATACGAGTAGATCGCTGCAACTAGATATCTTTATGATGCTTTTGATATGTTTAAAAAACTAAATTAAATTAAAAACATGTCAGAAAAAGTCTTCTTCTCCTTCTACCTTATTGTAGACCTGTGTGGTCTGTTCTCCAGAGTGTTGCTTCTCCTGTGAGGTAGATTCCCAGCTGTCCTTCCATCTTTTAGGAGGTCTTCCACGAGGACGAGTCCCATGAGGTTGATTATGCAATGCAATATAGGGGAGTCTGGTGGTGTCCATTATTTGAACATGACCGTACCAGTCCCTTTTTCGCTATCTGCTCCATCTTATAATATCCTCAACCTCACATATCTCTCTTATTCTGGTGTTCCTCACGCGATCCCTCAGTGTTATGCCTGCTATCGTCCTCAGTGTCTTCATTTCGGAAGTCCTCAAAACTTGTTTGGTCTTTACTGTGTCGGCCTTTGCTTCGACGCCATATGTTATTATCGCTCTTACGCATGCTTTATAGATTCTCATCTTAGAAAAAAGTGTGGTCTATTAATTCTGTCTACCCCTTCGGAGAGACCGCGTGGTAGTTAGTTATTTACATTTAAGGCCATAAAATAAAACAGACCATTCGGCGTAGCTTGGCCAAAATGGAAGCCCGTCTGGCGTAGACTGCTACGCCGATCTCCATATATAATACTACTTCTATTATATGTAATCAATGCTATCCTACCCGACCGTCATTATGTTACGTAGCAGAAGGCGTGTGTCATCGCGTGTCCCCAGACCAAGATATTTGATACACAGTTGAACTTACATAACTCTAAATTACATCAGAACTGTATTTCGTATACAGAAAATACGATTTAATCACTTATTGTACACGTAAAACACTAACATAATATATAATAATAACAAAAAAAATGTATTGTTTCTTGAACAATGATATAAAAATCCATATTAAATAATTAATACGAATGAAAACGAATGTTGTATACAAATTTTATTATAATTTATAGGAATGACATATGTCGTCTTTCTAAGACAGTATAATGTCTACATTTGATATAACTAACTAACTAACTAACCATCACGCCGTCTCTCCGGATGGGTAGGCAGAAAGAATGGACTGCCACACTGTTCTGTCCTGACATACATCTCTCGCTTCCTCTACATTAATACATCTTGTGTCATGCACGCACGTCGATTTCTCCATAACCTCACGTGGCCGACATTCAATATTTGATTTATTTTATTGTCTTACGTTTTCTTAGGTCTTCCTCTATTTCTAGCTCCGTTCACGTTGTTCACACTGAAGAAAAAGCCTCAGACCCCGAATTGAACTCTAAATTTAAACGCTTGTGATAAATTATTTATTATCTATAACTAAGACGATATGTTTTTTGCTAAGATTTCCTTATAAACAACTTTTTAAGATACTACCTTAAATATTTAATTGATTCCAAAACATAAAAAAATAGACATTAAAATGTGAGCAGATTTTTTGTAAACAAAATCGGGTTTATGTGGGACTTTTTCCCTGTTCCATATATGTAACATCAACACACGCCTCTTCGTGGCTTGTTTCACATATGACATTAACGATATTTTCATCCTTACTTTATATTCTATGAAAGTGAATCTTGGAGTTGGAAGAAGAAGAATGAAAGTAAGATAAATGCCGTAGATATTACGTCGCTAAAATGTGCGGAAAAACAATGTATGATAGAATACCAAATGAAGAAGTAATAAATAAACGTGTGGCGAATGAAGGCGTTTTAACCGTCGCGTTGCCATGTGGTCAATTGAGTTTCCACTGCCAATTTAAAGTTGATTTTCTTAAAACCTATGGACCCTAATATTATAAAAAAAATTGTTATTCTCCATTGAAGTGTTCTCAATATTTCGTAATAAAAAAAAAGCAAAAAATTACTTCCTTCATCCCAAAAAAAAATATTTTCTAAGACTGCCGTCACCTTCATTCGTGTTAAGGTAGAATTTGTTTTGCTAATATTTACAACTTTATCAAAAGTGACAAATACTTACTCGCTGTTTTGAACGTATTATAAATTATATCTTTGGCCTTTTCTCATAGGTACGTAATAATACCGACTGTGGACGGAAACGCAGCACGCAACTTAATAATATCAGAACTGTGAAAATATTAACACTTTACCAAAAGGGACAAATATTAATACGTACTCGTTGTCTTGAACGTACTATACATTTTGCCTAGGTGCCTTTATCATACGTAAAATCTCGTAAAGTCTCGCCCCGCCGGCCGCGGCGCGAGACAAGTTTATACTTGGTGTCCAGTTGCTCGTATGCTGTGACGCATTCCATATCAGAAATCGCATGGTTCCAGAAAAAAATTAATAATGATATGTTTTTCAAATAATCCATGTATGTTATAGATATCGATCTATTCCTAATGAAATTCCCTACAAGATGACATAAATTAAATTTTGATTCATCGAGTCATATGCTTGATATTTAGATAAACTTAGCGGTAAACTGAATTGACCACATGGGAGCGAGCGTTTTGTTTTGAACACGGTACGTTAAGGGTTAAATAAGTTAAAAATGGTTCACTGCGATGATTTGGACACATGGAACGAGTGGATGAGGGAAGAATGGTTAAAAAGGTACCTATATTGATTATTTACCAAGTATGTGGTTTTAATACCTACCAACTGGGGTAACCCGTTATAATGAGGAAAGTATTGTGAATGGAAAAAAAAGTCGAGGTAGGACAAGAAAAAACAATTTTAACATTTATTAAAAGGCGGTCATGTTGGAAGTGGCTCTTTCCGACTGAATTCTTGCTAGGTATGCTAAGCTATCGAAGAAATTGACAGAAGAATAATGGCAGCAAACCGATGTTACTACGCTCTCCAAAAACAGTTAAGATCCAAATTACTGCGAAGAACCACAAAAACACTATTGTACAAGACCCTGATCAAACCAGTCCTCACATATGCCTCTGAAACCTGGGCGATGACAAAACACACTGAAAGGTCCATCGCAGCATTTGAAAGAAGGGTTCTTAGGACAATATATGGCCCAGTGAGAGACCACAATGGTTGGCGTCGTCGATATAACCGAGAGCTATATGATATCTATAAAGAGCCCGATGTGATCAGATCCGTCAAAGTAGGGCGCCTGAGATGGGCTGGTCACATAATCAGAATGGACGACGACAACCCTACAAAACGCCTCACGCTCTCAGTACCACAGGGACGTAGAAGACCAGGAAGGCCCAAAATGCGATGGATGGACAGTGTCAACACGGATGCATCGGTGTTGCAAGTGAGAAATTGGAGAATGGGGGCATCAAACAGACAAGAATGGAGGAAGCTCCTGGATTCAGCCAAGGCCCACCCAGGGCTGTCGAGCTTAGGATGATGATGCTAAGCTATCAATCATTGTAGAGAAGGAGGAATATCCACTTGGGAGTTCACTTCTTTCAGCTGATTGGCGGCCGTATACAAAACTCGGATGTGCTAAGTGATGTAGGTCTATTTGTCCCTGATAATTACCTTCGTCAAAGACAGCGCAGATTGTTTTATTTGCCGCGCTGCAGAACCAACCTGCCAATGGTTATGCCTGTGGGTAGGGCAATCTTATTGCTTAATCGGATCGCCTCGGAGGTCGACATATTTCGTGATAGTGTGAGTTGCCTCAGGGATGCAATATCAATGTTATGATTCTTTCTAATTCTTAATCTTAATCGGTTTTTTTATACTTCTATTATAAAATCTTAAAATGTAATTGCAAACGATCTGGAATTATATGTTTGTAATGTTTGCGATTTTATTAAAATCAATGAAAATGAAAATAACTAAGTTTGAATGTAGAAGATTCGTGAGAGTTGTCAGGATTGTTTGAATCTTGCCTGCTATCGCCCTAAGAATTTTCATCTCGGAAGTCCTCAAAACTTGTTTGATCCTGACTGTATCTGCCCTTGTCTCAACGCTACATGTTATCATTGGTCTTACGCACCCTTTATACAAATTAGTTCATTATATTCCTCGGACAGATTCAGAACGAGCGGCGAAATGTCTTGGCGCGATACACCACGGCGATGCCGGAAGGCATAGCAAAACTGCGGAACAAAACCGCATACAGTTCGACATTCAAATAATTTAATAGATATTTGAGATAACCAAAATTTTAATTATTTTCAAACTACACCAGTGGTTTCCAACAATGCCGTCTCGAAATTTCTGTTAACCAGGCCGTAAGGTTGAATTAAATGTGGGGCCGGTTTGATCTGACAGCTGACAAGGAGGGGTAAAGGACTGAATGATGGTGAATAACTCGGTGGTAAAGGGAATTGATAAGGAAGATGGTAATAATTTAGGTCGTGGTCTGGAAATGAAAGAGATGAAGTTGGAGCAGTGCGAGGAATAACAGAGCTGGAGTGGCAGTATTCTGGGCATCTATTGAATACAACATAATAACAGGAACGCATTAGAGATGGTTCGACATTAGGAAGACAAGATACTTTCTAAAGTCGAGAGTATTTGTCCCCTGAACGTACCTTCACTAATATGAAAGACGTCGATCTCCGAGGAGACCGCGTTCAGCAGACTAATTCCTCTTCCCACCGGTGTCACCAGAGGCAAAATGGTTCTGGTGGCCGGTAGGTAAAACAATCTGCGCTGTCGGAGATATCTATCAGGGACAAAAAGATTAACACCCTCTAGCACGGCCGAGTTCTCGATATATCCCCTGATTAATTTAAAGAAATGGGTAATGAGATGCCCATCTCTTCGAAGCTGTAAAGAATTGGTTATGTATACACGAGTTAAAGGAGCAGAATACGGTTATTAAGGAAACGACCTTCGTAGCCGAGTGGTAAGTGCATTGACTGCCACCCCGAAGGTTCCGGGTTCGATTCCCGGCGAGGGTAGTGTGATTGTCACACATTCTTTGGTCTGGTGTAGAATTCACGCGACAATAAAATGGCAATAGATTAGCTACCTATCACATGTCACGAGAATCACTATAGTAGCTATAATACCCTTTACATCGATTTGGCTCATGCTGTCATGGTGTAAAGAGCGATTCAACAAAATAATAATAACTAACTAACTAACTAACCAACCATCACGCCGTTTCCCCGAAAGGGTAGGCAGAAATAATGAACTGCAACACTTTAATCGATGCTGCACTCCATCTTTCTCTTTTCGCCATTGCGAGAGACGCGTGTTATGGGTTGCGAATCTCATCGCCACCAATAAGCATCTTCCGCGCACACTTCGATCATTCAACGTCTACATAATGTATCTAAAACAAATTATATAAAATACAATGTTATAAAATAAAATAACACATAATGTTCTTTTAGATGGTGTACTTGTCGTCAGCTGGACGATCCGGACATTTGGGTTTATTTAATTTTTTATTCCAATGTTTTCTTTTTAATTAGGCACTTAAAACAATCCAACACCAGCAAAAACATGAAAAATTTATTGAAGAATTTATTCAAATTGTCATTGGAAAAATGAAAAATTTATTTTTACCCCTGTTAAATTTCTTTTTATAAACGAAAAAACTTAATAATAATAGTAATTAACGTGGCACAAATCATTGTTGAAAACAATTAGAGATGTACCCCAGAATACAAGACCTGCTGGAGGGATATGCTTTGGCCCAACAACCCTGCCTATTGGTGAGGATTTTGCTGATAAACGCATCATAATTTCCACTCTGTTTAGTCTGACACTGCCCATTTCCTGGAAGGATATGCACAATTCTTATAATCTGTGATACATCGCCGTGTAAACGCGTTATCAAACGGAATATTTACAATTTGACAAGACGAGATACGATATTTATGATTTCACATCGTCTAAGACGTTTAGATTTTTTATAGGTGTAAAATTATCAGTTTACCCGTAGGCTTATCGTAATCCCGTGATGGTTTATTTATCTTGTTACAGAATAGTAATAACATAAAACATAGTTCAACTATTGATAACATGTTTTAAGATATCGGAATTGTAAAACGGGGTTACTTCACTACCGAATGTTACCGATTATAAGACGCACTTTTGTTTTTCAAAAAATTACCTCCAAAATTGAGGTGTTTTAAACTCGAAATTAATATTAAAATGGCCAGTGTTTGATTAAGTCCAGTATTAAAAATTACCATATACCTATTCGATGCCGCGGGAAACCTATATCTTTCTGGCAACTTTGGATTCAACCGGCAGCGGCAGTGCACCGATGCGACGAACATTAGTTGCGGGAATGTTAAGAGGATGACGATGAAGAGGAAAAAAAGGAAATTCGGATGACGATTTTCAGGGATTTTAAAGATCAGTTAGGTTCTGGCTTTGCAATCTAATAATAAAAATTGAAATATGATTTTTTTTTTAAATTGCTTCAAAATTAAGGTGCGTCTTAGAATCCATAAATAACTAACCATCACGCCGTCTCTCCACTGCCACACTTTTCTTTCCAGACACAATACTCGCGATTCCTCAATATTCATAAATCGTGTTATCCATGCACGTCAATTGCTTAAACTGCTAACTTGGCCGACACTCAATATTTGATCGTGCCATGTTTTCCTCGGTTTTCCTCTACTTCTGTTTTTTTATATCGATAACATACCTATACATTTTCACCATTCATTATTACCATGTGTCCAAACCATCTTAATGTTCAATTCAGTATTTTGTTCACAACACTTTCATTCGCACCGCATTCACTTCTTATATTTTCATTCGACAATCTATCATACACTGTGTTTCCACACATTCGTCTAAGAGATCTCATTTCTTCTGCATTTATTCTACATTCATCCTTCTTTTGCCGGTTCCATACTTCGCTTCGGGTCGGTGCACAAAAACCATTGTGCACTGTAATTTTAGTTTTTTTGGATTGGCTTTTGTTTGCGATGACAACTTTAAGTGCACCATTCACTTTATTGCCGGCCCTAACCCTTCGTTCATCATCCCTTACGGAGTTACTTTTTGTTCCATAATACCTGAACAATGGTGTAAAACACTCACTAACCAACCATCACGCCGTTTTCCCGGAGAGGTAGGCCGAGTGGATGGACCGCCATATTGCCCTGTCCAGACATACCTCTCGCACGTCTTCTTCATTCTTACATCGTAACATGTACACTCGTTGATTGCGCCGAATTCGGCTTTCAGCTTTCGTAAACACGGGGGAAACACTTCGGAAACATCCTTAATAAACCGGAAAATACCGATCAACCTGAAACGAAAAGTCTATGAAGCCTACGTTCTGCCAGTTGGTACTTATGGCCTTGAAACTGTAACATTGCCCAAACAAAGTGTCGAGAAACTGCGAGTGACCCAAAGAGCCATGTTATTAATAAGTCTAAGAGACAGAGTCAGAAACGATACGGTGAGAGAAAAAAACAAAGGTCACTGACATCATCCACCGGGTGGCGACTCTAAAATGGCAGTGGGCAGGTCACGTAGCTAGAAGCTCAGATGAAAAATGGACAAGAAGACTGCTGACTTGGAGACCGTGGACGGCAAAGAGAAGTGCAGGGCGACCGCAACTACGGTGGAAGGATGATCTGAACAGACATGTCGGAATAACCTGGATGTAGTCTGCAAAAGACAGATTGACATGGAAGCGAATGTAGGAGGCCTTTGTCCAGGAATGGACGGGAATAGGCTGAGGAATATAATGAAGAGGTACAGATATTCTGTCTTTAGTATTTATACACATATTATATAGTTATTGAAGTTGATATTGGTGATTCATCGTATTTATTGTGCTATCGATAACGCGGTATGTGGACACTTCCACACACCATGATTCATTATTATAATATATGATACATTAATTATGATTCGTCACCACTTCCAATAAAATTCTGTCGACTGAAGCAAAGATGGCAGTAACTATGGAGTTCTAGTGTGCTTTGGTTCATTTTGGTTGTCCCAAACCGCCGATAGAGATTATCTGTTAAACTTTGAACCACGCCTTTTTCAACAACAACAAACCATCATGACCACACTACTCTATCCTGTCATGCATTTCTATAGCGAGTCGTACACGCACGTCGAATCTACCGACTTCTAACATGGCTGATCTTTAAAATTTGATCGATCTGTTCATGCCATATTTTCCTCGGGCTTCTTCGACTCCGTACTCCATTCACATCGTTCACATCAGCTAATATATCTGAACTCTGCATAAAATAAAACAGTCAGCAATTGATTCTTTCATCTAAGGCAATTAAGATCCATAAAAAGAAATATTCCCGTTGACAGTTTTTAAACATTAATCAATTCCTTCTATTATATATATTTTTAACCATTCTTCCCTCATCCATTCGTTCCATATGTCCAAACCATCTTAGTGACCCATTCTCAATTTTATTTATCACGCATTCATCCGCCTTACATTTATTTCTTACTTCATCATTAGATATTCCATCAAACATTGTTTTTCCACACATCTTCTTAGTGACCTCATTTCTACGGCATTTATTCTACTTTCATCCTTCTTTTGCCAGTTCCATGCTTCGCTTCCATACATAATTTTTACACGTACAAAAAACCATTGTGCATTGCCATTTTAGCATTTTTGGATAGGTTTTGGTTTGCGATGACAACTTTAAGTGCACCATTTACTTTGTTACCTGCCCCAAGCCTTCTTTCAATATCCCTATCCACTCTCCCATATTTTGTAAACATAACTAACTAACCATCACGCCGTCTCCCCGAAAGGGTAGGCAGAAAGAATGGACTGTCACACTTTAACCGATGCGGCACTCCATCCTTCTCTTTTCGCCCCGCGGGAGACGCGGTGTGATGGGTTGCGAACCTCATCGCCACCAATAGGCATCTCCCGCGCACACTTCGATCTTCCAACATCCACATTGTAAACATACTACCTAAATACTCGAACTCATCTACTTGCTCCAAATTTTCACCATTCACGCTAATGTTGCAGACGGTCAAGATTTCTTCTTTTTCAAAAATCATTACCTTAGACTTATTCACATTTATCATCAGATCATTTCGCATACATACTTCTGCATCCAACCCTCTTAGCTCTTTCATACATCATCATCATCATCCTAAGCTCGACAGCCCTGGGTGGGCCTTGGCTGAATCCAGGAGCTTCCTCCATTCTTGTCTGTTTGATGCCCTTATTCTCCAATTTCTCACTTGCAACACCGATGCATCCGTGTTGACACTGTCCATCCATCGCATTTTGGGCCTTCCTGGTCTTCTACGTCCCTGTGGTACTGAGAGCGTGAGGCGTTTTGTAGGGTTGTCGTCGTCCATTCTGATTATGTGACCAGCCCATCTCAAGCGCCCTACTTTGATGGATCTGATCACATCGGGCTCTTTATAGATATCATATAGCTCTCGGTTATATCGACGACGCCAACCATTGTGGTCTCTCACTGGGCCATATATTGTCCTAAGAACCCTTCTTTCAAATGCTGCGATGGACCTTTCAGTGTGTTTTGTCATCACCCAGGTTTCAGAGGCATATGTGAGGACTGGTTTGATCAGGGTCTTGTACAATAGTGTTTTTGTGGTTCTTCGCAGTAATTTGGATCTTAACTGTTTTTGGAGAGCGTAGTAACATCGGTTTGCTGCCATTATCCTTCTGTCAATTTCTTCTCGGGTGTTATTGTCACTGATAACTGTTGAGCCTAAGTAAGCCTTCTCCTCTATCACTAATAATAATAATTATGAACAAGTGTATGAGCTCTTTCATACACTTGTTCATAATTATTATTATTAGTGATAGAGGAGAAATGAGCGATGGCAGAAGCATTGCTAGTGGCAGAGAGACCAAAATGCGTGTCTAACGTTGGATACAATGAGGAATATCCATAGTGAAAGTTATCAAAGAAAGTAAACATGACATACATTGTGCGTAAGTTGGGGAGATATGAATCAAGTAGCATGTGTTCCATTGTTTTATTATAACAACAAACCATCACGCCGTTTTCCAGAAGTCACACTACTCTATCCTGACACATGACGAATGTGCGGATACTCTGTGTATGATAGTGACATTCAATATTTGATTTATTTGATCGTGCCACGTTTTCCTCGGTCTTCCTCTATTATTAGTTCCATTTACATCGTTAACAATATTTTTTTTACCATTCTTTATTCATTATTTCCATGTGTCCAAACCATCTTAATGATCCTTTCATTATTTTGTGCATACGTATAACACCATCATTTTCACCGCATTGATGAGCCGGAGCAAGTAGATGAGTATTTAGGTAGTATGTTTACAAAAGATGGGCGAGTGGAGAGGGATATTGAAAGAAGGGTTGGGGCAGGCAACAAAGTGAATGATGCACTTAAAGTTGTCATCGCAAACAAAAACCTATCCAAAAAAGCTACAATGGCAGTGCACAATGGTGTTCTTCTACCGACCCTTATGTATGGAAGCGAAGCATGGAACTGGCAAAAGAAGGATGAAAGTAGAATAAATGCGGTAGAAATGAGTTCTCTTAGACGAATGTGTATGGATACTCTATGTATAATAGAGTGTCGAATGAAAATATAAGAAGTGAATCGGTGCGAATGATGGTGTTATGAACTAAATAATGAAAGGATCATTATAATTATTATTATTTTGTTGAATCGCTCTTTACATCATTACAGCGCGAACCAAATGACATGACTAAAAACATGGCCAGAGCGCCATTGAGATGAGTTATTCACGAAAACGGCCCTATTCAAATTAGCCTTATTTTAACTAACTAACTAACCATCACGCCGTCTCCTCGAAGGGATAGGCAGAAAGACTGCCACACTTTTCTTTCCTGACATATTTCTCTCGGGTATCCTCAACATTCATACATCGTGTCATGCACGCACGTCGATTTCTCTGACTCCTCACGTGGCCGACATTCAATATTTGATTTATTTGATCGTGCCACGTTTACCTCGGTCTTCCTCTATTTCTAGTTCCATTTACATCATTAACATATACTTTTTTACCATTCTTTCTTCACTCATTCTTTCCATGTGTCCAAACCATCTTAATGATCCTTTCATTATTTTGTTCATAACACCATCATTCGCACCGCATTCACTTCTTATATTTTCATTCGACACTCTATCATACACCGAGTATGCATACATTCGTCTTAGAGATCTCATTTAATAATAATAATAATAATAATAATATGCTAACTATTAAAGCGCCGTTTTTGTGATGTAATCACCTCAAGGGCGCATTAAGACGTGTTTTAAATCTAAAAATCTAAATGTGACCGCTTAAAAAGCGATCGGTTAAAAAGTATAGTAGAACAAAGTATACATGTTTAAATTGGGTATGAAATATGAAAAAGATGGGTTTTCAATTTAGATCTGAAATCTGTCGGATCTACTGCATTTATTCTACTTTCATCCTTCTTTGGCCAGTTCCATGATTCGCTTCCATACATAGGGGCGGTTCGGTATTCTATTATATTATATATCGTGTTTTCGCACATTTTTTCGGGATTTATTCTACTTTCATCCTTCTTTTGCCAGCTCCAAGCTTCACTTTCACACAGAATATATGATTTAAACAAATACAACTGAAGTTTATTAATAACCAAAAAGTGGTTTTTATGCAATTCATACGAATGAAAACGTCTGTTTTCTAGAAGTTTTATTATATTTTGCGAGAATAACATCTTTCGCCTTGCCAATGCATTATCAAATTCCAATAATGTCATTCCGATAAAACTCCTAAGATGTTTTCGCTTTTATCTATATTATTAATGAAAGCGAAAACGGCCGTTCACAATGGAGTTCTGGTTCCAACCCTAATGTATGGAAGCGAAGCATGAAACTGGCAGAAGAAGGATGAGAGCAGAATAAATGCGGTAGAGATGAGGTCCCTAAGACTTATGTGTGGTAGAACGATATACGACAGAATCTCAAATGCTGATATAAGAAAGGAATGTAGGGCGGAAGGGCTTATGAACAAAATTATTAAAGGATCGCTGCGATGGTTCGGAAATTTGGAGCGCATGGATGGAGAAAGAATGATTAAGAAAGTATACGCTAATGATGTAAATGGAGTACGGAGTCGAGGCAGACCGAGGAAAACATGGCGTGACCATATTAATCAAATTTTAAAGGTTGGTCATGTTAGAAGTCGGAAGAATCTACGTGCGTGTATGACTCGCTGTATGAATGTGGAGGAAGCTAGAGAGGTGTGCCAGGATAGAATAGTGTGGCGGTCCATTCTCTTTGCCTACCCCTACGGGGGAACGGCCTAATGGTTTGTTGTTGTTGTTATCCATATTAATTAATTAAATTGAAGTTTAAAATCTTTGTTCAAGAAACAATAAATATGTTTGGTTTTGTTGTTGTGGTGATTTTGATGTTCAAATCAAATCAAATCAGTTTATTTTCTCAAAAGATATTTCAAACATTTTTTATAGTTTAAGACATCTATTGAGAACAGGTAAAATATAATAAATATATAATACCAGGAACCCATGAGAGATGGTTCGACATTAGGAATACAAGAACGTACTTTCACGAATATGAAAGACATCGATCCCCGAAGCGATCATGTTCAGTAGTTTGATAGCTCTCCACACCGGCATCACCAGAGGTAGGTTGGTTCTGCATGCTGGGAGATAAAACAGTATGTGCTGACGCTGTCGAAGATAACCATCCGGAACATAAAGATGGATAGCCTCCAAGATGACGGAATTCTCAAAGAATCCCCTGATAAGTCTGAAGAAATGGGTAAGTGTGCACCCATCCCTTCTTATCTGTAAACTATTGGTCCCCAGCATGCCCAAGAGGAATGCAGTGGGACAGAGCCACGGATACTACCAAACTCCCTAATGTCTCCCTCTGAACCTGATGATGGTCTAGGGGATAGAACGCTTGGTTCTTGATCCAGGGGACTTGGATTCAAGCCTTGACACGACCCGATTCCTTGCTTGCGGTACTGTAAAAAAAAAAACGTAAAATGATGCCTGATTTTGGAAAATTGGAAAAAGGCGAGAGCGAGGCAAAGTCTCGTGGTCCCCTGCTTGCCATCAAATGGTGTGACAAGAGAGACGTTCATATGCTGACCACCTTGTGACATGTGTGCTTGATTATAATCCACTAAGTGGTATAAGAAACTTGCCTTTCGCCATTTATAAATCAATTGCTGATTTCCTAAACCTTTGAAGAATCCCGACGGAACCCTTAATCTCATGACGTGGGAATGTGCCATTCCCGGGAAGAAATCGACTCCCTGGGAGGGCGGCTCTTACAAGTTGAGGATGATTTTCCGAAGGATGATTTTGATTTTCCGAGGATGATTTTCAGAAACACCATGTGGCTTTAGGCCTGCAAGAGGCACAAATGATATGATCTTCTCTCCGAGACGTATCCAAGAAAAAAGTCTGGAACAAAACTTATTTTTTGACATAGTAAAGGCATTCGACACACTAGACCGTGAAGGATACTCTTGAACAATTTGTCAACATAATGCGGCTTCTTCACGACGGAATGAAGGCAACAGTCTTAAGTAACGGGGCATTAACTGACCCATCACACCGAACTCATCACAAATTTGCCAACTTCACATCTGTCGGAGGAGGAAGTATCCGATTATGAAAATACCGATATGTTTATTCGTCGAAAGAACATTTCGAACCATAAATGGAAAGCAGCCATCAAAAGTGAGTATAGTAGCAGTGACAGCTCTCTTGACTCGGATGACTTGTATAAAGATTGTGTGTGATATTGACTATAAGACTAATAATATGTTTTGTTTGTGAGGCTGAACTGTCCATATCTGTACATTCTGCGCATATTGATGATTATATTATAAATCCTAATACAAACTAAGCTGAATCTAATCATCTCGGATTTGGATATTTTCAGTGTCAGTGAGGCAGTATTCATAAAAAAATATTGCAAATTCTGGAAAGAGTACTGCCTCACTGACGTCGACATATTTGGATTCCTTCTGATATGTAGGATTTTTTGGTCTCATGTTGTTTTGTTTTATTTTATGTTTGTAATACCGTTTTGTGTCCAAATGAGTCGCCTAAATGTGTTATCGCTTGTAATGTCTCATTTGTGTATCATGTATAAATAAATAAATAAATAAACTGAAGTGCCTGGTGTAAGTCTTCAAAAAAATTACGTCGTTTATTTTGGATATCCCAGGTGCTACAGAACAGTTGGGAAGTCTGTTGGTTAGATGGATTGCATTGAGTTTTGGTTTGAGCTGGATAGAAAAAAAATTATAGGGCATAACGTATCATTAAAGAATTAGTTGCACGCGATTTAGTGTGCATGTACGATGCGGCTACAGCGATTTAAGAGATTGCAGATTGCATTACTACGAAGCCGGAAATCATCACACAATTAGCTTATTCCGATCGGGATATTCACGGTGCATAACATCGCCTCGGAAACAATCAGCCCCGATGATTCATACAACACCATAACACCAGTGGACAGCACTTGGGCACTTTCTATACCCATGGCCCTTAGGCTTGTCGATGCGAGAACTGACAACAAAATATAAAAACAAAACAACGAGGAAGCGAGCCAAGCGACCATCCTTGAATCCGCGCACGAACGCCGTTTGCCAAAAACAATTACGATACCAAATAGAATTTAAAATAATACATCAATTATAACTACTCACGAACCGCAACGGATCCCTCGACAGATGCCCATATTCCGGCTTAACGGCAAAGTACTACGCCTCTCGTCAGTGACACTGTTAGAAAATCACCACTCAAACCGCGAACTCCATACCGGACCGTGGAATTGGCTTGCACCGCGAAATTATACTCTCGTTCTGACAGCCCGATTTCTTCGGTGGGAAGTGCGGAGCGCCGAGTCCGTGACAGGAGTCGAGCTAGTTCGGCGAGAGGCCGCCGTCAGCGAGGGCGCCAGCAACCGGCACTGCCAGGCGACGACCATAGACAATATCGTTCGCTACTCAGTTATAGGGTAAAGCAGATTCCTGCATTTCATTTTTGCATAAAAAACGTTTTTATTATAATTTTAGGATTAATTTGAATACTTTTTAAATTAAAATAAATCAGTAATAATTTTAAATGTATTGTTTCGCTGTTAGATGTATGAGAATTTATTAAATTGGTTCGTAAATTGCTGTCGTTGTTATTCAACAGCTGTAGTCAATGCCCCTGCGCGAGCGCTCTCTGGTGATAGATATGCGAAACGAAAAAAATGCAGTCGTCTCGCTCCCTCTCACGGGGACGGTGCGCTAAAATGGTTCAATGACTCTCGACCAGTTTCTATTTTCTCTCTGGTGCCGTGGACAGGCCGAATCCATCAGTTATTCTTTGTTTGCTTCCGCGGAACGCTCGGGCGGATGTGAAAAGGGCGATCGCCTGTATTAGTTCGCGAAATGGAAACGTTCAGGTTCGTCCCAGCATAGCCCCGGTCGAGTGTAAAAGGTTAGTGTAACAATCGCGCGCGTCCGCCGTCTAGCTGTCGGTTGTCGATTGTCGGCGGTCGGTCACCAAGCTGGCGTCGGGGAGTTATGTGAGTGCACGATTCGCGTTCCCGGTTACAGGTCCAGCGGAGGCAGCCAGTATGCCTCAGTCGCGGGCGTGCGAGCCCCCGTACGCGGCGGACCCCCCGCTGCCCCCGTTAAAGGGCGCGCACAGCCCGCCGCCCGCGCAGCCCGAGGAGCGCGCCCCCGCGCCCGAGCCGCAGCCCTCCTCCTTCTCGCCCGCCAGGGTCCTGGCCTACTACAAGCACAAGCTCTCGGAGTACGAGCACAGCGAGATCTGGGACTACCCCGAGATCTACTTCTTCGGCCTGAACGCCAAGAAGCACCCCGGCTACCTGGGCCTCATCGTGTCGAGCTACGATGACGAGCACGGCTCGTACATCCACACGCTGCACGACCACGTCGCCTACAGATACGAGATCCTCAAAGTGATAGGAAAGGGGAGCTTCGGACAAGTGTTCAAAGCGTACGACCACAAGACCCGCGAGCACGTCGCGCTCAAGATGGTGCGCAACCAGAAGCGCTTCTACCGCCAGGCGCGCGAGGAGGTGCGCATCCTAGAGCACCTGCGGAGGAAAGACAAAGACAACACCATGAACGTCATCCACATGCTGGACAGCTTCACGTTCCGGAACCACATGTGCATCACGTTCGAGCTGCTCTCTATTAACCTCTACGAGTTGATAAAGAAGAACAAGTTCCAGGGCTTCAGCCTGCAGCTGGTCCGAAAGTTCTCCCACAGCTTGCTGCTGTGCCTGGACGCCCTGTCCAAGTTCAACATCATCCACTGCGACATGAAGCCGGAGAACATTCTGCTGAAGCAGCCCGGGAGATCGGGCATCAAGGTGAGTTTATTATTCCTTCATGCGGGATGGGACACAGTGAATGCACACAACGCGGACTCAAGATGGTGGTGGCCGCCCGCTGTCGCGCCGAACGATAATGTTTATATTTTGAATAACGCAGCCGAGAAATGCGGTCTTCGGTGTGCGCATTGTGCTATGAATCCTCCATTATGGACTCGCAATTTATTTGATAAACTTCATCGAACGTTTGTTATGTAAATGAAGTTTTTCAAAATACAAGATTCCACGCGTAATTTATACGAACCGCGCACGCAATCTGTTGATATTATCCGTGAACCGGGATAGAATCGGGTGGTGCATCCATCGACGTGTCCGCTGCATCGTAAATTTCCCGAGCGGTTCCGACTATTATCGTTTAAAAACGTTTCACTCCACAATACATGCATGCAATTAAATTACATAACCAACGATGATACCGCCTCATGGCGATGACTGGGGTTCGTTCGGAATTTGAAAATCAGCGTTGGCTAATCGAAATAAACAAATGCAGGTAGAGCGAAAACAAAAGCAACACCGTTCGAACGCAAACAACTTCGCTTGAATTTTGTTTCACAGTGGTTTAAAATTTACTACCTGATATTCAAAACGTTTCTGCGCCTGTGTTATGTTCTAGGAAGAATTTAAATTTCAGAATTACGTGATTCATACACACTTGATTAGTAATTCTTCGAATAATTATAGAAAGATAAAATTATTATTTATATTTTTACGAATTTAATAATATCATAATTTTGTTTGTATTGTACATTGACCTCACCCAATGTAAATTGCAGTAGAAATTGAATCATTTATAGAATGTTCGGAAAGACGATGCATGAAGGAATACTGAACAAATAAATATGAAATGAATTTAAAGCGCATGAATGCATCGAAATTAGGTCCCTATAACGAAGAAATTGTTACTAATTTATTGTTTTGTTTTTTTTACAATGATATAAAATGTTAATACAAATAAAAACGTCTGTTTTCCAGAAGTTTTATTTTATTTTATTTTATGGGAATGACATGTTTCGCCTTATTAAGGCATTATTGAATGTTTGATAACGAAACATGTCATTCCCATAAAATATTTTATTCTCCTGTATTAAAAGCGATTCGTCTTTTAAATGAGTTTGCAAAAGAGATAGACCTCTTTAGATGCAATTATGGCGAATTCGTTAATACCCTTACGATAAAGGCAGCAAGCAAATATCTGTTTTTTTCCTATTCATAAGGTTCTATGTATATTTCCTTCGATATACTTTTTTTTTCACCTTTACATCGATTTGGCTCGCGCTGTAATGAAATAAGGAATTTTTTCAACAAAATAATAAACTAACTAACTAACTAACCATCACGCCGTCTCCCCGAAGGGGTAGGCAGAAAGAATGGACTGCCATACTTTTCTTTCCTGAAATATTTCTCTCGCTTCCTCAACATTCATACATCGTGTCATGCACGCGCGTCGATTTCTCCGACTACTCACATGGCCGACATTCAATATTTGATTTATTTGATCGTGCCACGTTTTCCTCAGTCTTCCTCTATTTCTGGTTCCATTTACATCGTTAACATATAATTTTTTTACCATTCTTTCTTCATTCATTCTTTCCATATGTCCAAACCATCTTAATGATCCTTTCATTATTTTGGTCATGACACCATCATTCGCACCGCATTCACTTCTTATATTTTCATTATACAAAATAATAATAATAATAATAATTAAGATGGTTTGGACATATGAAGAAGAAAGAATGGTAAAAAAGTGTATGTTTACGATGTAAATGGAACTAGAAATAGAGGAAGACCAAGAAAAAGAGGCACGATCAAATATTAAATGTCGGCCACGTGAGGGAGGTGTAAGAGAAATCGACGCGCGTGCACAACACGATGTGTGAATGTTGAGGAAGCAAGAGAAATATGTCAAGAAAGAAAAGTGTGGCAGTCCATTCTTTCTGCCTACCCCTTCGGGGAGACAGCGGTAAGACTGTTTTAAAACATTTAGAATTTTCCTAGTGGTGACCTAATTTGCCGTTCCTCTTTGCGATGGACTGATTTTAATAGTGAAATTAGTTTACTATGAAACGACCTATATTTTCATTAGGTAAGCTATTTTTGTACATATTTTTTATATATACGAGTATAATATATATTATCTTCGTGCAATGGGATTACAGCTAAAATTTTAACTTGGGGTTTCGAGCAGTTTTATGTTCACATCAGACAACACATCAAAATAGTAAACTAACTAACTAACCATCACGCCATTTCTCCGGAGGGGTAGGCAGAAAGAATGGATCGCCACAATGCTCTGTCCTGGCATACCTCTCGGGGTTTCCTCTACATTCATACATCGTACCATGCACGCACGTCGATTATTCCGACTTCGAATGCGGCCGCCTTTAAGTAGCAAAAGCAGGATAAACGCCGTAGAAATGAGATCACTAAGAAGCATGTGCGGGAAACGTTGTATGATAGAATACCGAATGATGAAATAATAAAGAAATGTAAGGCAAATGACCGCATCATGGATAAAATTAAAAAAGGATCCCTGAGATGGTTTGGACATATGGAACGAATGGATGAGAGTAGAATGGTTAAAAAGTTGTACACAAGCAACGCGAGTAGAAAAAGAAGCCGAGGACGACCGAGAAAAACATGGCATGACCAAATTAATCAATTAATAATTAAAAGCGGTCACATTCGAAGTCGGAATAATCGACGTGCGTGCATGGTAAGATGTGTGAATGTAGAGGAACCCGGGAAGTATGCCAGGACAGAGCATTGTGGCGATCCATCCTCTCTGCCTACCTCTCCGGGTAAATGGCGTGATGGTTAGTTAGTTAAAACATATAATTTATCTGTGGATTCAAATTATTTGAATCGAATCCACCTTCTACGCTACATTATCTATGCATATTCAAATTATCAATTTATTTTATGAAAACAATCGGGCGAACGCATTCGAAATTAGAATCAATTATCTCTACACGGAAAAGAAAATGGCGGATTTTCCCGCTAAATCCGATGGGCAACAGAGCCACGGTAATAGCCGAAAAGAAAAACTCACATTTCGTTAATTTAATTATTATTTTCGTCCGATTCCGTAAATAAATGCAAGGTGTTCTTAAATCACATGTTGCTTCTATTTTCAAAATTAATTTCTATTCTAAATTTTAAACAGTTTTTGAAAATTACATCTGATATTTCGAACATAATGAGCACCCTTAAATTTTAATTTAATTTAATTTGAGATATTCGGGATGTTATGAATGTTTTTGTTTTGATAATCCATTATTTTGGCCTAAACGCTACGATACTTCAACATGATTTATTTACTATTTTTATGAGATTGTCGCAACAGCTGTTTCTCTGACCTATGTTGGCATCATCAGGTGTTACAACAACCATGCACGCACGTCGATTATTGCAACTTCGAATGTGGCCGCCTTTTAGTCATTAATTAATTTGGTCATGCCATGTTTTCCTCGGTCCTCCTCGGCTTCTTTTCCCACTCACGCTGCTTGTGTACAACTTTTTAACCAATCTACTCTCATCCATTCGTTCCATATGTCCAAACAATCTCAGGGATCCTTTTTTAATTTTATCCATGATGCAGTCATCTGCCTTACATTTCTTTCTTATTTCATCGTTCGGTATTCTACCATACAACGTTTTCCGCACATTCTTCTTAGTGATCTCATTTCTACGGCGTTTATCCTGCTTTCATCCTTCTTTTGCCAGCTCCAAGCTTCACTTCCATACATGAGGGTTGGCACTAGAACTCCATTGTGTACTGCCATCTTTGCTTCTGTGGATATATTTCTATTTGCAGTAATGACTTTGAGTGCGCCATTTATTTTATTCCCAGCACCAACCCTTCTTTCGATGTCTTTCTCCATTTTTCCGTCTCTTATAAACATGCTTCCCAGATACGTAAATTCAGTAATTTGCTCCAATTTCTCTTTCTTATTTTTATAAAAAGTGTATTTAATTTTGCGTACACCCTGTGACCCCCCACCCTCCCCGTGTGTGCGGCATCATTATCCGTTCGCAAGTTGGATTTTAATCTGAATTACTCGGTAAAATGTAAATACCAACGACTTTCTCGGCTCCAGATAAATAATTATTATTTCACCGTCGACTCACTAATGAAAGTTTAGCCGAGTGCTTGCTCTTGCGACGATTTTTCCATAAGATGAGTGTGTCACACCGGCCTTATAATTCCCCTACGCGTGAAGCTGGCGATCTGATTGGTTTTTGAGATTTTTCAAATGTCATTTTCGCGTTCGAATCGATAGATAATAATAATCTTCTTCTTGGAACAGGTGAGGGAATTTGTGTATTTAGGTAGCATGTTCACAGCAGATGGCCGAACGGATAGTGACGTCGAAAGAAGGGTTGGTGCGGGTAACAAAGTGAATGGAGCTTTAAAAATAGTTATTGGAAACAAGAATTTATCAATGAAAGCGAAAACGGCCGTTGGTTCTGCATCGTGGGAGATACAACAATCTATGGGCCCTTTGTCGAAGATAATTATCAGGGACGAACAGACCTACATCACTCAGGATTTCTGAGTTGTGTATACAATCGCCCATCAGTCGAAAGAAGGGATGTCTCGTCTCCTCTCGAGTGACTAAAATCATTAGATTATCTTAAAAACATTAATAGGGTGGAATCCAAGTGTCAGGAACAAGCTGTTTTGTCCATTAGGCCAACCCGTGCAATTTAAACTAGTTTCTTGTGTACGCTTTTCCGTGTTATATATATAAGCATTGTTTCCATCTGCGCATGAATGCCGAGGTATATTTTAATATTGTTTTCTGCGATTGCAACACTGAACCGCCGTTAGGTACCTAACTGGCGGAGAGAACTAATCTCAATTGCGACATTCTAATGACAAAATACTCTGGTGGCGGACGGTTTCGCAGACAGAGCGCGTCTCGAAACCTTGCTGCATTCCAACGATATAAACTATACGAATTTTCGATAAATAAAAAAATGGCCGTTATGGAATCTCTTGAGTGATGGCGTGCCACGCTTGCGCGAGTGTTAAAAGTCAGAAACCGAGTATTTTCTATGCTACCTCATCGCTAGATTATACCTACATTCATATGCAAGACAACAATAGGAGCAAGTAATTTCTTATTTGAGTTAGGAATTTTTTATTTCTTAAACAATTATCTAAATTTCTTCTATGTTCTTATAACAAAAGCATAAACGTTCTAAAATAAATCTTTATAACATCTATCAAAACTGATCATATATGTAAACAATTTTATAATATTTTAAATATGTATCTTTATAATATCACTGAGGAAGTATCGGTTGTCCGAAACATGTCTGATATTGATTTTAAATTTTTTGAAAGTTAGTTTTGTATATATAATACAAAGTATATAAAATGACAAATAAAATTATCTAAAACTCCATATTACAATACATATTTAATACGAATGAAAATGTCTTTTTTTTAGAAGTTCGCCTTATTGAGGAATTAACAAGAGATATGATTTCTGTGCTACAGATCATCAGATCTATTAACTAATTAATTAACCATCACGCCGTCTCCCCGAAGGGGTAGGCAGGAATAATGAATTGTCACACTTTTCATTCCTGACATATTTATCTTGCTTCCTCAACATTCATACATTGTGTCATGCACGCGCGTCGATTTCTCTGACTCCTCACGTGGCCGACATTCAATATTTGATTTATTTAATCGTGCCACGTTTTCATCGGTTATATTAAACATTGTATTCTCATAAATCTTCCTAAGGGAAGTCTGCCGACAACAACTAATGCCATTAAAGCAGGCACTGGCTGAAAAACGGCCGGAATGGGGCAACAGGCATAGCAAGTTAATTCTTCAACATGACAACGCTCGACCTTACATCGCAATCGCGGTCAAAAACTACATACAGAAGTGGGTTGGAAGATTCTACCTCACCCGCCTTATTCACCAATCTGGCACCATCGGACTACCACTTGTTCAGATCCATGACGCATGCCTTAGAAGAGCAGCACTTCCATTCATATGCAGTCAAGAATTGGGTTGATGCCTGGATTCCCTCAAAAGACGAGGTCTTTTTTCGATGGGGGATTCATCTATTGCCAGAGGAAGTCGTTCTTTCCATATATCCAAACCATCTCAGGGATACTTTTTTCAGTATTCAGTATTCTATTATATCAGGATTCTATTATATATTGTTTTCCCGCATATTCTTCTCAGTAATCTCGTTTCTACGGCATTTATCCTACTTTCATTATTTTCTTGCCAGCTCCAAGCTTCACTTCCATACATGTGGGTCGGAACTCAAACCGTATCACTGTTAAAAAACTAACTAACTAACTAACATGGAAAGAATGGACTGTCACACTTTTCTTTCCTGACATATTTCTTTCACTTCCTCAACATTCATACATCGTGTCATGCACGCGCGTCGATTTCTCTGACTCCTCACATGGCCGACATTTGATCGTGCCACGTTTTCCTCGGTCTTCCTCTATTTCTAGTTCCATTTACATCGTTAACATATAATTTTTTTTCCATTCTTTCTTCATTCATTATTTCCATATGTCCAAACCATCTTAATGATCCTTTCATTATTTTGTTCATAACACCACCATTCGCACCGCATTCACTTCTTATATTTTCATTCGACATTATCATACACGAGACTTAATAGATGCCTTAAACATTTTCCTGTTTGTAATGTCTATTGAGTTAATAAACTGATTTGACTGAGAGTATCTACACATTCGTCTAAGAGATCTCATTTCTACTGCATTTATTCTACTTTCATCCTTCTTTTGCCAGTTCCATTCTTCGCTTCCATACATAAGGGTCGGTAGAAGAACACCATTGTGCACTATATTAGGTAGTATATTATGTACAATATATTATATACAATATATTATTACAACATTTTGAATGTATACAAATACTTGTAGACGAATACTGGATTTTACCCATTGCGGGTTATCAATTCAAGGATTATCATACAGAGTATCTACACATTCGTCTAATAGATCTCATGTTTAAGAAACAATAAATAAGTATCAGTGATTATGTGATCTTGTTAGCAGTAAGTTTTCCGCAATTTGTGTTTTTGACAATCTTACCGTTTCTCCCACCACCTCCCCCACCCCCCTCCCTCCCCGCCATCGCCTCGGCCATAACACTTTCATCTGTTAAACTTGATTCGGTGTCCCAAATGACAAGCGAGCGATAAGTCGGTCTTAATTCTAACAAAGAGGCATATTGGCCAACTGGGCTCGGCTAGGCTACCGCCGCAATGCACTTACCCAATGTCTTGACTCGCCGTTCACAGAGACGTTACATATTACTATAATATCATTCTTATGTTATATATACTTTACTGTTGTTATCAATTCATCGTGACGCGAATGGAGCATAAATTGAAAAATACCTGGAAAATAAAAATATTAATATAGACCTAAAACTGTCTGTAAACTGTCTGCTTTACGCGGACGATGCCGTTCTCATTGCGGATAGTGCGGACGAATTACAAGTCTTGGTGTCGAGAGTGTATGAGAAATGCAAGTCGAACGATTTAATGATGAATGTCGGAAAGTCGAAGGTGTTAGTTTTTGAAAGGGAAGAGCAAATGACAGTTTGTAATACAAGTGTAAATGAAGAGAACTTGGAACAGGTAAGGGAATTTGTGTATTTAGGTAGCATGTTTACAGCGGATGGCCGAACGCACAGTGATGTTGAAAGAAGGGTTGGTGCGGGTAACAAAATGAATGGAGCTTTAAAAGTAGTTATTGGAAACAAGAATTTATCAATGAAAGCGAAAATGGCCGTTCACAATGGAATTCTGGTCCCAACCCTTATGTATACAAGCGAAGCATGGAACTGGCAGAAGAAGGATGAGAGCAGAATAATGCGGTAGAGATGAGGTCCCTAAGACGTATGTGTAGTAGAACGATATACGACAGAATCTCAAAATTAGAAAGGAATGTAGAGCCTAATATGGTATTATAAACAAAATTATGAAAGGATCGCTGCGTTGGTTCGGACATATGGAGCGCATGGATGGAGAAAGAATGGTTAAGAAAGTATACTTTAACGATGTAAATGGAGTACGGAGTCGAGGTAGACCGAGGAAAACATGGCATGACCAAATTAATCCAATTTTCAAGGTTGGTCATGTTAGAAGCCGGAAGAATCGACGTGAGATGATTGCATCATAAGTTGAATAAAAAAGGATCCCTGAGAAGGTTTGGAGATTTGGAATGGATGGACGAGAGAAGAATAGTTAAAAAGTTGTATACAAGCAGTATGAATGGAAAAAGAAGCCGTGGAAGACCAAGGAAAGCATGGTATGACCAAATTAATCAAATACTGAAAGGCGACCACATTCGAAGTCGGAAAAATCGACGAGCATGCATGTCAGGACTCAAGTAATGCTAACGCATCAAAATAAATCAAAAATTGAATGTCGGCCAAGTGAGAAGTCAGAGAAACCGACGCGCGTGCATGACACGATGTATGAATGTTGAGGAATCGAGAGAAATATGACGGGAAAGAAAAGTTTGCCAGTCCATTTATTCTGCCTACCCCTTCGGACGGACGGCGTGTTGGTTAGTCAGTTTAAAATTTTGTAATTCCTTGAAACCACTCCTTCCCTTTTCATGGGCACTTTGTGCATCAAAGGAATATCTCGTTTCTAATTCTATTATACCTGAGTCCGGATAGTCGGGGGTACCTACCTACCTGTTTTACACCTGACACGAAAGTTGTTAACAAAAGAAAATGAAGACCAAATATCCCGAGGTACATGTTCCATTTTTGAATGCGGTCGTTTCAAGTAATACGTTAATTTTTATTTGTGAGTTTGTATGTAAGTAAATATATACGAGGTATACAATAAAATAGAACTTTAAAATATTTAACTAACTAACCATCACGCCGTCTCCCGAAGGGGTAAATAATAATTAGATAAAACGATGTTTTTTAACTACTTCCACTTTTGTCTTTATTTCGACAGCGACCGGTTTTGCCTGGCTCACTGGCATCGACGAACTGGTGACATTATTTCAAACAGAGTCCTTTATACACGTACAAAAAATAATTATGTAAAATTAACTGAATTTAAATATTTTTTATTTAAGAGGATTCGTATTCAATATAATTGATTTAAAATTTTATTATAGCTGACATATTCATATATTATAACGTTAGTAAAAATTATACTTTTGTTTTTAACCCTTAACGTACCGTGTTCAAAACAAAACGCTCGCTCCCATGTGGTAAGTTCAGTTTACCGCTAACTTTATCTAAATATCAAGCATATGACTAGATGAATCAAAATTTAATTTATGTCATCTTGTAGGGAATTTCATTAGGAATAGATCGATATCTATAACATACATGGATTATTTGAAAAACATATCATTATTAATTTTTTTCTGGAACCATGCGATTTCTGATATGTAATGCGTCACAGCATCATCGGGACTGGACATCGGGTATAAACTTGTCTGCGCGCCGCGGCCGGCGGGGCGAAGATAAAGGCACCTAGGCAAAATGTATAGTACGTTCAAGACAACGAGTACGTATTAATATTTGTCCCTTTTGGTAAAGTGTTAATATTTTCACAGTTCTGATATTATTAAGTTGCGTCCTGCGTTTCCGTCCACAGTGGTATTATTACGTACATATTGAAAAGGTCAAAGATATAATTTATAATACGTTCAAAACAGCGAGTAAGTATTTGTCACTTTTGATAAAGTTGTAAATATTAGCAAAACAAATTCTACCTTAACACGAATGAAGGTGAGGGCAGTCTTGTTATGCGAAGAGACAGCGAGCACATTGTCCAAAAAGCCCTCAGCATTCCCACAAAACCACGAAGAAGAGGTCGCCCAGTGGCAACATGGTGGGCCAACATGGAAAAGGAGCTCCAACGCGAGAACCTGTCAGTGGAGATGAGTCAAAATAGGAAAGTTTGGCGTTTTCGTACGAGGAGGGCCGACCCCAGATGATGGGAAATGGCAAAGAGAAAGAAGAGGAGGAGATGTTATATATCTTGGTCCATTAGGTTGGCATCGCCTTTTCTGTTAATTTACGTGGAAAATCTTTAAAAATATATATTATTGTTATTTAAAAATAACTTCCATCAAGAGATTTCAGTAAAATCATTTGATTATCATAAAAATATATTCATGTTTTTAGATGTGGAAGTTACTAGGTATAAATAGGTGTCTTTCATTATCAGATAACATATACTCTAATTTACATTGACCTAAATAGATATAAAGATATAATTTGCAAAAAGATTCAATTTCTCCAATGCACTTCGTAAAAATAATAATTTAAATAAAAATTATAATTATTATAAGATTAAGACAGGAAAAAAACAGTGTGGCGGTCCATTTTTTCTCCCTATCCCTTCTGCGACACGGCGTGATGGTTAGTTAATTATTTATTAAATGTTTCTAACCACAAAAGTATATCATATTTTTTATAACCTAACCTAACCACAAAGTGTTTAATATATTTTTTTAATTTAATTATTTACTGTAATAATTCGGACCACTTCTTGGTGGTTGCTAGAGTGATCTTGTTTCGAGGATGGCGATCCAAGTCCCACAAAAATCAATTACTAAAGGGCGGCCACATTCGAAAGTCGGAATAACCGACGTGCGTGCATGGTACGATGTATGAATGTAGAGGAAGCCCGAGAGGTATGCCAGGACAGGCCATTGTGGCGATCCATCCTCTCTGCCTACCCCTCCGGGGAAATGGCGTGATGGTTAGTTAGTTAGTTCTGTAATAATTCATCTTTGTACGACGAGTATATCAAAGTCATCACTTCAAATAGAAATAAATCCACTAAAGCAAAGATGGCAGTACATACTGGAGTTTGAGTGAACATTTATACTTTGTTCTATTATACTTTTTAACCGATCGCGAAAATCAGATGCAGCGTTCACATTTAGATTTTTAGATTGAAAACACGTCTTAATGCGCCCTTGAGGTGATTACATCACAAAAACGGCGCTTTAAAAGTTAGAATATTATTATTATTTATTATTTTTCTGGTGCCAACCCTTATGTGTGGAAGTGAAACTAGGAGCTGTCAAAAGGATGAAAGTAGGATAAATCCGTAGAAATGATATCACTGAGAAGAATGTGCGGAATAACTAACTGTTTATGAGATGCCCATCTTTTTGAAGCTGCAGAGAGATATTAGATCAAGATCTTTCGTAAGATTCAGGTGCTGAAGCTGCTGTATAACTCTCTGGTGAGAAGTCGGTTGGAATTTAGTTCCATTATCTGGGCGCCGCATGAGGTTCGATATTCCCTGATGGTGGAGAGGGTGCAGAAAAAAATTCTGCGATACCTCTATCTTAGGGAGTATGGATATTACCCGTGGCTCTTTCCAACTGATTTCTTGCTAGGGATGCTATGCTACCAGTCACTCGAGAGGAGACAAGAGATTCACTTGAGTGTCCATTTCTTTCGACTGATAGGCGGTTGTATACACAACTCAGAAATCCTGAGTGATGTAGGTCTGTTCGTCCCTGATAATTACCTTCGACAAAGGGGCCATAGATTGTTTTATCTCCCACGATGCAGAACCAACCTGCAAATGGTTATGCCGGTAAGTAGAGAAATATCTTTGCTTAATCGTATCACCTCGGAGTTTGACGTATTTTGTGATAGTTTGGATCATCTGAGGGAAGTACTATCTTTATTATAATTGTATGGTATATTTATTTTATTAATTTGTCATGCATCTTATGTTCCTCGCTCTTTTTATTAATCTATTATGTATTACTTATTATTGTGTATCTCTAACTTGTATCTTTAGTGTTCTGGGAAAAAAATTCTGTAATGCTTTAGATACGTTTAAAATAAATAAATGAAATAGATCGTTATACCTACAAATAATTATTTTTTACAAGTTGCCAGCGTCCGCAACAAGACATTATCTGTAGATTCGTAGTGCTATCGTTTGATTTATTGGCAATAACAATAACCTGCCTAAAACAACAGGTTGCCCAGGAAAGAAACTTGTGTGAACGCATAAAAGACACGGCGTTTAAAATGTGGGTCGCGGTTTTATGGCCCGTGCCTAAAATATGTACGTGCACGGCGATCATATTTTCGTTTTTAATTAAGGTAAGGAAGTGTGTATGATAAAACTTGCTATCTCAAACGAGTGAGTTTCTAAAAAATGGTATTTTATTGTGTCCGCTAAGCTAATGGCACGAATGTTTATGTAGTCGGTGAGTTCTTAAGTTCAATTTTGCTTCTGGCATCAACGATAAATTTAAATACATATATTCACATACTTTCGCTTGCCCCAACATTTTCTTCTTAAATCTAAGATTTGATACAACATTTTGAATGTATACAAATACTTGTAGACGAATACTGGATTTTACCCATTGCGGGTTATCAATTCAAGGATTAATTTTATCTCAATGGAGACGAAGATGCAACAGTTTGCATCTTCGTCTCTATTGAGATAAGATTTGATATTCTGCTTCTTTGTTTTCTTCAGCCTATTCTCGTCCAATCCTTATCAAAGACCTCCTCCGCTGTCTCTTGCGGACAGGAAAAAATCAGTGTGGCGGTCCATTCTTTCTCCCTACCCCTTCTGGGACATGGCGTGATGGTTAGTTATTTAATAATTAAATGTTTCTAACCACAAAGTGTTTCATATTTTTCTATAACCTAACCTAACCACAAAGTGTTTCATATATTTTTTCTTTAATTATTTATTATGTTGGCATCATCAGGTGTTACAATAAACGAGAATAGAGTTTATTATAACACCTGAAGATGCCAAAACTGGTTGGCGAAACAGCTGTCGCGACACTCTCAGTGAATAAAAAGAAATTGTGATATTATAACAGTGTTTTTAATTTTAACAGTAATTATGTTGAAGTATCATAGTGTTTAGGCCAAAACAATGGAGTATTTGAAATAGGATCAATTAAACAATTATTTAAACAGTTAATAATGTTCAAATATCAAAGCGTTTCCGCCAAAATAATAGATTATCTAATTGAAATCCATATCAAACATGGCATGACCAAATTAATCTAATTTTAAAGGTTAGAAATCGGAGGAATCGACGTGCGTGTATGACCCGTTGTATGAATGTGGAGGAAGCCAGAGAGGTTTGCCAGGATAGAGTAGTGTGACGGTCCATTCTCTCTGTTTGTTTGTTTGAAATCCATATTATTTGTCGACAAAATAGACGAGCATGCGCGTGTCAGCGGGAGATGTGTAGCTGTCGGTATTTGATCTCACTTTTCGTGCACATATCGAGAGGATTTGTGACATTGCACTGAGGATGTTGGGCTTCATCATTCGGACCGGAAGAGTTTTCAGAAATCCCAATGTGCTCAGAGTCCTATACAACGCGTTGGTTCGGAGCAGACTCGAAAGTGGTTCTGTGATATGGAGTCCTCACGAGGCGAGATATTCCTGGTACTATGTTGTATTTTTATAATATTTTACCTTATAGATATATTAAACATTTTCCCGTTTGTAATGTCCATTGAGTTAATAAACTGATTTGATTTGATTTGATCTCTGCTTACCGTTACGGGGAAACGTTGCGACGGTCGGTTGGCCAAGATAGCAACCGTTAAGCCGGGTTCCACATTCAAAAACTTATCCCGGATGCATTTGCATTCTGGCCTGCATGCGGCCGATTGAATAATACCGGCCGGCCAGTGCGGTGGGCGAGTTTAAAATTAGAACACACGTCTCCGGCCAATCAGTGGCGGGTGACTGCGGCACTAAAATTCAATTTACGAACGTCGTGAAAATAACACAAGCGCCATTGGATTCTGGGAAATAACTGCACTCTATCCAGCCGTCCGGGCGGCTGGGAAACTCACATTCATTTATTTATTTATTTCAAACTTATTAACTGTAAATAAAAACCCTGTTATAAAATATATCACTTGGACTTGGATCTTCTGGCTTACAGAGGTTCAGCTCTAATGGCTATTCCTCTTACGTCTGTAGGAAACATTGTCGGAAATATATCACAATCGATTATATTTCTAACATTTTTATGAATGTATACAAATACTTGTACACGAATACTGGATTTCACCCATTGCGGGCTATCAATTCAAGAATTAATTGTATCTCAATAGAGACGAAGATGCAAACTGGAAACAGAATATGGTTGATCAAGGTGTTTACAGGACTTATGACCTGTCATTGGTTGGGTTAAGCGCACGCTTTATGTAATACAACAGTCCCCATTCCACCTTCCTTCTTATGATCACCATGTCTGACAAACTTTTTGGAAGTTGTATATATGTTAAGTTCCAAGACTACTCTTTAAGTGGAAGTTTAGACAATCTACATACTAACGCCATCTATGAATATTTACATAGATTCGTTATTCGTCATTACATTCGCTAACCAAGGTGAGCATCGTCAGGTCTTACAATCAACAGTTGATCGTAAGACGCTAATCGATGCTTACATAATTAACTAACTAACCATCATGCTGTCTCTCCGAAAGGGTAGGCAGGAAGAATGGACCCCCGCGAGAGACGCGGTGTGATGGGTTGCGAACCTCATCGCCACCAATAAGCAACTCCCGCACACACTTCGATCGTCCAACGTCCACAAAATAAATATAAAATAAAATAACGAAATAAAAATAATTTATCACATAATGTTATTTTAGATGGGGCACTAGTTGTGTATGTTGTGTATTTGGACGATCCGGATATTTGTGTTTTAATTTATATTCCACGTAACAACTGTTTTTTTAATAAACTGTTATTAGGCACTTAAAACAATCTAGCATTAGCAAAAACTTAAAAATATTATTGAAGAATTTATTCAAATTGTCATTGGAACAAAATTCTTTATATACACGAAAAAACTTATATAATTTTAACATCAAAACAGTAAAAACTTATTTCGTGTCACAATTAACTATTATAATGTGCAGCAACCATCAAATTGACCAAAGCAATTCACTTATACACTAAAATATCTCAAAAATTACGGGAGAACCACACGAACCAAACCGAATTTTCAAAATCAGACCCAGTACTTACAATGCATACATTCCCCTCGCATTTCAACATTATTCACCTCCACCACAGCATGCGCACTTGACCTCACTTCTTTGAATATAGAAGAAATTTTACATCATTGTTCAACTACATGGAACTGGCAAATGAAGGATGAAAGTAGAAATGAGATTTGTAAGACGAATGTGTGGAAAATCTGTATATGATAGAGTGACAAATGCAAGTATAAGAAGTGAATTTGGTGCGAATGAAAGTGTTATGAACAAAATTAGGAAAGGGTCATTAAGATGGTTTGGACACATGGAAAGAATTAGTGAAGACATAATGGTAAAGAAGGTATTTGTAAACGGCGTGAACGGAGCTAGAAATAGAGGAAGGCCGAGGAAAACGTGGCACGATCAAATCAATCAAATATTGAATGTCGGTCACGTGAGGAGTCGGAGACATCGACGTGCGTGCATGACAAGATGTATGAATGTAGAGGAATCGAGAAAAATATGTCAGGACAGAACAGTGTGGCGTTTCATTCTTTCTGCCTACCCCTGCGGGGAAACGGCGTGATGGTTTGTTTGTTGTTCAAGAAACGATAAATTACGTTTGATCTGTCGATAGGCTGATTCGCATTAGCTTTATGGATATTGGCATTCGTGTATATATACAATATATCTAGAAGATCCGTTGATCTCCCGCGTTTATTAGTCCATATTTACGATCCCCGATAATAACCGGCCGAAATTATTATCGCAGAGATGACGCAGGGGTTTTCGCCAGTGGTCGGGAAATACGTTATAAGACGAGAGGTTTCCCTTTGACCATTTTCATAGCTGCGTAGCAAGCTGAGATCATATAAAAAATCTTCTTTTGCATAAGTGTGAACGGTGAGAAACTGAATTTAGTTAACTAGTTTGATGTTATGTTCGTAAATTTATTTTTCTGGGAAGCATGTTTACAAGAGATAGAGAAATGGAGAAAGATATCGAAAGAAGGGTCGGTGCTGAGAACAAAATAAATGACGCTCTCATAGGTATATTCCTCGTACACAAAATTATTAATGGGCTCACCTCCCATGAATTAAAAAAAAATTAAATAAGGTTCCCATTCAGGAAAAAAAACTCAGAATTCCCTTATATGCAAGGCTCTCAAGATGTATGAAGATATTCCGGAAGAAGTCAGAAGTGAGCAGAACATGCACAAATTTAGAAAAGAATAAAATAAATAAGAAACCAAAATGTAACCTTAGATTATTAAATAAAACGATGTTTTTTAACTACATCCACTTTTGTCTTAATTTCTATAGCCACCGGTTTCGCCAGGCTCGCTGGTATCGACAGACTGGTGCCAGTCTGGTACCAGTCTGTCGATGCCAGCGAGCCTGAAGAAACCGGTCGCTGTCGAAATAAAGACAAAAGTAGAATTAGTTAAAATAAAACATCGTTCTATATAACTATTATTTTAAATGAACTTCCATCAAGAGATTTCAGTAAAATCATTTGATTATCTTATATTATTATTTTTAATTGTGTGAAGTTTTTTTAAAAATTAATATTAGAACATATGTTTATATACAAGTTTACTATTTCATGAAAATAAATAAATAAAAACTGTCGTCACTGCATATAGTCGAATATCCACTAAAGCAAAGATGGCTATACATAATGGAGTTCAGGTGCGAAACCTTATGTATGGATGTGAAGCTTGAAGCTGGCAAAAGAAGTATGAAAGTAGTATAAATGCTTTAGAAATTAAATCACGCAGAAGAATGGGAAGGAAAGGGATGTATGGTGGAATACCAAACGACGATATAACGAAGAAATTGCATCATATGTAAAATTAAAAAATGATCCCTGAGATGGTTTGGACCTATGAAAAGAATGGACGAGACAAGAAAGGCTAAAATATTGTAGAGACCAAGAAAGACCAAGAAAGCATGGCATGACCAAATTAATCAGATACTAAAAGGCGGCCATATTCGAAGTCTAAAAATTGGCGTGCTTGCATGACTCGATGTATAAACGTAGAAAATCTAAGAGAGGAATGGATAAAAAAACATCAGAATAAGACTGTGCCAGTCCATTCTTTCTACCCGCCCTTTCGGGAAACGAAGTGATGGTTAGTTAGTTATATTAGTAGATGTTCTGATAACTTCGCTGGCTTAAGAGTCCAGAAAGAACCCAGTATAAACTTTGCTGGACAGTCTTCAAAGCGCTACATGGAATGGCTCCAAATTATATATCCGAACTCTGTATAACGGACAGCCTAAATACAAGGGAATCCACACTTCGCTCGGCGAACTCCTCGGCAACAGGAAGATTAGTTGAGCCAAAGCGTTGCCCTAGTACGAATTTTGGGGATCGAGCGTTTGCGGTAGCCGGTCTATCAGCTTGGAACAATCTTCCTTCACACCTCAGATACATAAATGATCCGACAGACCTCAGATCTAAGCTGAAAACCCATATTTTTAAAATTTCATACCAAATTTAAAACCTGCATATTTTGTTCTATTATACTTGAACAAAATAATGAAAGAATCATTAAGATGGTTTGGACATATGGAAAGAATGAATGCAGAAAGAATGGTAAAAAAATTATATGTTAATGATGTAAATGGAACCAGAAATAGAGGAAGACCGAGGAAAACGTGGCACGATCAAATAAATCAAATATTGAATGTCGGCCATGTGAGGAGTCAGAGAAATCAACGCGCGTGCATGACACGATGATTTTGATTTTTTTATACTTTATAATCGATCGCGAATGTCAATCAGATGCACCGTTCACATTTAGATTAAAAACACGTCTTAATGCGCCCTTGAGGTGATTACATCACAAAAACGGCGCTTTAAAAGTTTGCATATTATTATTATGTATTGGTTTGTGGCAAATGCCGCTCTCTGGACTATGGCAGGCGAAAAGCCAATTAGAGAACAGGTCGCTAGACGCAAATGGCAGTGGATCGGTCACACTCTGAGACGGAACCTAGCCTACATCGCTCAGGGTGCACTAGACTGGTCCCCTATGGGGGGAAAGAGAAAGCGAGGCAGACATAGAGCCACCTGGAGAAGAACCCTGCAAGACGAGGTTAAGGCGGCAGGTCTCACTTGGGATGATGTTAGGCATCAGGCATGCGATAGAGTCAGTTGGAGAAGGTTCCTTGAGGCCCTATGCACCACGGAGGTGTGACAGGACAAAAAGAAGAAGAAGAAGATTGGTTTATGGCAAATTTCCTACACCATGAAATGATAAGTTAATTCGTTCGTGTGGCGTTCCATCCTCTTTTTTTCTGCTCCTCCCGCCGGTCCGCACCGATGGGTCCACAGCACGCGGGGTTCGAACCTTGAACTCGGCAGCTGTGAGGTCGCGCATACCACCGGCCCGCGGTACTATTTCTGACCATTGAAATACAAACATTTCCGGCCAATATTGTGTGCGACCCGCTCTCCCCAAGGGCGCCATTGTAACACGGAAGCTAGGGCATTTGATGGACGACATCCTAACTTTGAAAATATGCCTTTTTTGCAGATTAAATTTCATCAAAAATAATAATAATACGCGAAAAGAGAAGGATGGTGTGCCGCATCGATTGAAGTGTGGCAGTCCATTCTTTCTGTCTACCCCATCAGAGAGACGGTGTGATTGTTAGTAGTAGTAGTGATATAAAAATACTTTTAGAAAACATGTTTTCATTAATTTCAACTAATAAATCTTTTTTGTTTTTTTGAATGTATACAAATACTTGTAGACGAATACTGGATTTTACTCATTGCGGGTTATCATTTTAAGGATTAAAGCCGTGCCACACTGTTTTAAACAAGCTCTCCACATCGGTCTCCACCGGCGGTTTAAAACTGTGTAGACACTTGTTTGAAACCAAAATTCGTTTGACCTTCAACAACCTTTTGTGGACGGACGCACATAGATGCGTGTTGTAAACACGCATTCCACATTTTGGGCTTCACATTCCACCAAGGTCACCCTTGTGGAGAGCTTGTTTCAAACAGTGTGGCACGGCCGTTAATTGTATCTCAATAGAGACGAATATGCAAATTGGAAACAGAATATGGCTGTCGAGGCGTTTACAGGATGTATGACATGTCATTGGTTGGGTTAAGCGCACGCTTTATGTACATTCCCCATTTCGCCCTTCTTACGACCACCATGTCTGACAAATTTTTGAAAGATGTATATATGCTACTATGTTAAGAACACTTCACATTTTTTTAGGTCAATCTACACCATCTATTAAGATTGGGTGTAACTATTAAGCAGAAGATCTTTATTAACGCAATGTAACCCCAACGATGACGTCACCATTTGCAAAATGACTAGGTCCCGACCATTACATGTTAACGGTATTCCAAAATGTTTATGTACCTATACATAATTTTTACAATTAATACAAAAGGTTTTTTAGATTTTTTTTTAGAAAGAAACTATTACTTGGTGGTTTGACATATTTAATAATTAGAATTAAACACTTTTAAAAGTTGCATAAAACCACATTATTTTGAGTCAGGAGCGCCAACCGGTTTCACTCTGTAACGAGCTTCAATTTCTTCGATGCTACTTCACTCTGTAACGAGCTTCGATTCGTGTATAGCCCTGATTTATTCATACACAGAGTATCCACACATTCGTCTAAGAGATCTCATTTCTACTGCATTTATTCTACTTTCATCCTTCTTTTGCCAGTTTCCGCTTCCACACATAAGGGTCGGTAGAAGAACACCATTGTGCACTGCCATTCTAGCTTTTTTGGATACATAAAGTATATGTATGTTAATTTCTATAATTCATTGTTACTGACCTATTTGTAGTAGAATCCCATTTTCGACCTCATTTTATTGTTCTCATATTTGACCTCTTTTAAATGTCCGTAAATTTGACCTCATACTAAAATGCCTCTAATTGTGACTAGTCGTTTTTAAAATGCCATTATCCTGAAATGTTAAAATGCCTTGTGTTTAATTTCCAATTCACCATTATAAATCGATTAATAAAATAATCGAGTGGTGGTCTAGGGGATAGAACGCTTGGCTTCTGATCAAGGGGAATTAATTCTTCCGAAACTAGTCGTGTAAAATATAATACTCAAGTGGTAAAAACGAGTGTTTTGTTTGTTGTTTGTGAAGAATAAGTATATGAGATCTGACAGTAAGATCAGAATATACAAAACCTGCATCAGGCCTATACTGACATATAGCATTGAGACCAGAGCGGATGATAGCAGGAAAAACTCTTCAAGATAGCGTGAGGAACACAGCTATCCGCGAAATCTGCAAGTTTTCGAAATCGGAAGATATCGTAAGACAACGCAGAAGATTCTGACATGCGCACGTGCAGAGGATAAATCCCTCCAGAATCCCACACGTTGTTGCGCATCAGATCCTGTTGATTCATTTAATAAAGATAATGGCTTAGAAATTTTGCATGTTAATAAAAGAAATGTAACTTTGAGCAATCTCGAAATTTTGGAAATTAAAAAATCAATTAAAAATAAAGAAAATATTATAAATAATCAAATAAATTTAACGTCAAGTCCAATCTTTGATTTATTTCATTTGCTGTAAGTAATTACCTGAACCCCAAAGGGAACTTTAAATTATTGTTTTAAATTTTAAATTCATTCATAATATTTTTATGACAAAAGCACAGACGTTCCAAAATAAATCTTTATAACATCTGTCAAAACTGATCATATTTGTAAACAATTTTATGATAATTTAAATATGTATCTTTATAATATGTATCGCTGAAGAAGGACCGGTTGTCCGATATGTATTTTTTTTAAAGTAAGTGTTGTAGGTACTCGTATATACAAATTATATAAAAAGAAAAAGACAAATAAAACATCTATAACACAAAGTATGGCGAACATAGAAGAAAAACTAATTATATTATAGTTCAATAGATTTCAAAGTCCTATGTCTGTAAATGAACTACAGTTCGAATTTTTTTTTGTATTCTTCACTTTAGCACGGCAATTGTAAAAAATTCTAACCGCCGCACAGTGGGGCCAAAATATGAAAAGGTGTCATTAACTCATAGAGGCTATATATATAGTTATAAATCAAAGGATTTAATGTAATTAGGTAGGTTAATGAAAATAAGAGACAATGTCATGAATACTAACACTTTATTTTTCCAATAACAATGAAATATGTGTCAAATACTGTCTACTTATTTTTATAAGCTCGTTAAAGTCATTTTTTATTATTTTTAATAACGTAAAATGCAGCTTAGTTTTACATAATATATACGTTTCTTGAAAGAACGTTGATTTTACCCTTCATAAATAAACACCAATATTTTTTTTTACTCGTTATAAGATATTTCTGAGACACCATCATTGTCATCGGATTCATCATTTTCGCTTTGGCTGGAGGACCCTGTAGATGGAGGTATTATCAGATCCAAAACGTCTTTGGGGAGTCTAATTAGCTTCTTTTTCGGTAATTTCCTCTTACTAGTTATTAAAGGATCTGATGAGAGTAAAATAAAATTAAAAATATCCCTGTTTGAATTCGTTCTGCTGGATTTCCTCGAGTGGTGTTCCCTAAACTTTTTAAAATCTTTGTTAGTGCTTCCTGCGCTTCTTCGGTTAATTGAACAATCGGCAATATTGATGTTTTTACTATTTCAGGTCCGTGTATTAAATATTCGTGAAGTGTGGGTGGCATATTACACCACGGATATTTTTCTTCAAAATATCTGGCTGTATGTAACGCATATTCCCAGTATTTTTCCACACTAATTTCATGACCACATGATATAACTATTAAAATGGTGTACATTTTTCTTATTAATTCTATATCTAAATTGATTATTTCTGCAGACACCTCTGCATTTAAAAAAAAAACGCCTGGCGGTATTTCCATCGTTTGTGTTACCAAAGCCCGGTTTTGGTTTGTCCAGGATCAAACCTAGTTTTTCTTTGAAATGAGCTTGAATTTTTTTCTTAGTTTCTTCAACGATTTCCTTGTCTGTCCCTGGAGCCTGCCATTTTTTATAGGCAGTTTGTACGCCAAATAGAGAAGACTATTAAAAGTGCTAAAGCATCTTCTGTTGACATGGAAACGTTTCCAAAAGACTCCCTGGAAGTTTGATGAGATTTACCTGAACCTGTTGGAACAGATAAAATACCTCGAACCAACTTTGAGGCATCTGTCTGTCCTGCAGCTCTAAGTTCCATATGTGTTGCGTAAATTAAGTCTGGCAGAGATGCAGAATTCCTCAGATTAACCGTCTTTTACCGCTTCACCCTTTCTGTACTCTCCTCAAAAGGAATCATCGGGCGACCGCCACATGTTTTTGTAGCGCGAATGAAAGAAACGGATGTATCAAGCCACGTTTTAATAACATCGAAAAATCTTTCTTTCATCCAGTGAGCTAATTCCCATCATGATTTATAATCAAATTTAAACCGAATAAATTTTTTCGTACTTTTTCCTAACTCATCAACACACCCTGTCCGTTTTATGATTTCTTTTTGCAGGAAATCAATCTGATCCTCCAATTTTTCTTTTCCGGAACTCTTCATAAGCGTAATTAATTGATGCTTTGTCATGAACAAAGTGCTGGAGCTGGTGCCTAGGTATGCGAGAAAAAGTAAAACAGAATAAGATACAAAATTGGTGTATTTTTTTTTCATTTTTGGTTATTCGAAATGTGCTGTTATTATAAAAAGGTGCAAAAAGTGGCAAAAAATAACATCATATCAATTAAGTACAACAATTACTTATTATAAATCAATTAAAATACTTGCGGAATTCATCGGGATTCTATACTAAATCTCTAAATGTTTTTTTAACATAACAAAAACCTCTGTATCATTTTAATGCGAAATCGGTTTAATTTTTTTACATTTAAAAACAAGCCGTAATTACAATTAATTTAACTAAAAAAAGAGGATACATACCTGACGTGTAAGGTTCCATACTAAAACTTTAAAATTTTTATCAATAATACAACGAAAGAAATGTTAGAAACTAGGTGTTGCGCTGACTTGAAATAACGGACGTGTAACCTCTACGAGTAATCGGCTCCGATTGAGGGGTGCTAGAGCGAACGTGTCACAGTCTAGCTTGTCTATCTGCTCGTGATCATATGCTAAATATATCTGAGTCATCATATAATAACAAAGCGTTTAATGAATCATAATTTTTATTTTTTGGGTTATTGTATAAGAAATCTGAATCCTGCCCCATTGTGCGCCGCCGTATTAATGATTATTTGATTAATTCGTGTACATACAATACTTAATTTCCATTTCTCGTTGGACCAAGGTCGACATGTGCCAGAGAAGTGCAGTGAATTTTTTGCAAACGTAAATAAAAATCACTATAAACTAGTGTACGTTAACGATGTAAATGGAGTACGGAGTCGAGGTAGACCGAGGAAAACATGGCATGACCAAATTAATAAATTATTTAAGGTTGGTCATGTCAGAAGCCGGAAAAATCGACGTGCGTGTTTGACTCGCTGTATGAATGTGGAGGAAGCTAGAGAGGTATGTCAGGATAGAGTAGTGTGGCTGTCCATTCTCTCTGCCTACACCTGCGGTGAAACGGCGTGATGGTTTGTTGTTGTTGCTATGAACGCAATTGCGTATATGAATCATAATTTCCATCAATTATCCCACTGTAACAAACAAACAAACCATCGCGCCGTTTCTCAGCAGGGGTAGGCAGATAGAATGGACTGCCACACTACTCTAACCTGGCACACCTCTCTAGCTTCCTCCACATTCATACAACGAGTCATACACGCACATCGATTCTTCCGAATGCAAACATGACCAACCTTTAAAGTTTGATTTATTTGGCCATGCCATGTTTTTCTCGGTCTGCCTCGACTTCGTACTCCATTTACATCTGTAACGTATACTTTCTTAACCATTATTTCTCCATCCATGAGCTTCATATGTCCGATCCAACGCAGCGATCCTTTCACAATTTTGTTCGTAATACCTTCTTCCGCTCTACATTCCTTTCTTTTATCAGCATTTGACATTCTGTCGTATATCGTTCTACCACACATACGTCGTAGGGACCTCATCTCTACCGCATTTATTATGCTCTAATCCTTCTCCTGCCAGTTTCATGCTTCGCTTCCATACGTTAGGGTTGGAACCAGATCTCCATTGTGAACGGCCGTTTTCGCTTTCATTGATCCTACTGTAAATAAATATGATAATATAATCGAGTGGTGGTCTAGGGCCTAGGGTCTAGGGGATATAACGTTTGGCTTCTGATCCAGGGGACTTGGGTTCGAGCCTGGACACGACCAGATTCCTTCTTCATAATAATGAGCTATTTTCTGCTCATATTGAATATTGTAAAAAAAAATCTAATATCATTGATTGAAATCTTTGGTATTTTTTTTTTTTTTTTTTTTTATTTAATTTTTTTTTTTTAAACCCAATTGGGTTATATGGTTACATTTTTAGATCTTACTATTAATTATGTATTGTTTCAGATATTTTTTATATTGAGTTGTAGTGAGATTCGTTGTGTCTTCAGGTAGTTCATTGTAAAGTTTCAGTCCATTGTTCAATATCCTTGATTGTCCTGTCTTAGTTCGTGCATTCGGTAAGTGATATCTGTCACAATTCCTGGTCCAGTGTCTGTGTATGTCTGAATTTTTAGTTAATTTGTAGGTGCTGTCTGTTGTCTTTTCCATGGTCACTCTGTGTACAATTTTTAAGGTCTCATATTTGGTCAGGTCTGATATGTCCATTTGTTTAGTTTGTCTGTAAACTTATATGGTTGGGGTAAGGTAGTTAATGTTATATGCTAGTTTTATTATTTTATTTTGTTGTCTTTGGAGTCTGGAGATGTCCTTTTGGTTTCCTGTCCCCCAGAAGGGAATCATATATGTCAGTCGGCTTTTTACATACGCTTCGTACATCATAACTTTTTCCCTTCTTGGTATGTAATTCTGTATTTTGTAGAAGAGGGAGTATAGCGATGCTAACTTGTCTGTTAGGTTGTCTATGTGTTTTGTCCATTTTAGTTGTCTGTCCATTGTTAGTCCTAGGTACTTTACATAGTCGAGTTCGGTTATTGCGTCATTTTTTATTTTTATGCACATGTTATGGTTTTTCTTGCTTGTTTCAAAGTGTATAATGTTACACATTACTGATGATGACCCGGGTCACGTGTTCGTAGACCATAGTTTGAATTTTTTTCTTCATATTTTCGCACAATGATAGTTCGCCGCCTCTGTCGATTGAGACAAGGTCATCGAAACGTCATTTTCAAATTTCGTTCTGTCATCGTTCGCGGATTATGACCGTTATACGACTTCCCACTTCTTCGATTGGCTCCAGGAGCCGCGGCCTGCCGCTGGGATTGGTCCGCGCCGAGCGCTCAAACGGCCTCGTGTTCCTTTTTTCGAATTTAAATTTTTGCAGAACATTCCATTGGCCTGCCGCTGCATCTTCGGCAGTTTGTCGCTTTAATTTACACATTCCAACGATGGCGGTTATTACTAAAAATTGAATGTCGAGAAACAAATCATGTTGGTAAAAATAAACTCAAAGGTGTTTACTAACTAACTAACTTACCATCACGCCGTCTCCCCGGAGGGGTAGGCAGAAATAATGGAACGCCACACTGTTCTGTCCTGACATACGTCTCTCGCTTCCTCTACATTCATACATCTTGTCATGCACGCACGTCGATTTTTCCGACTCCTCACGTGACCGACATTCAATATTTGATTAATTTTCTAGCTCCGTTCACGCCGTTTACATATACCTTCTTTACCATTCTCTCTTCACTCATTCTTTCCATGTGTCCAAACCATCTTAATGACCCTTTCCTTATTTTGTTCATAACACTTTCATTCGCACCACATTCACTTCTTACACTTGCATTTGTCACTCTATCATATACAGATTTGCCACACATTCGTCTTAGAGATCTCATTTCTACTGCATTTATTTAAAGTGTTTAAATTCGTAAAAAATTCATCATTATGGAATTTCCAGTGTTAACACCTCTAGTTTATCAAAACATTATCTTGTTCATTACACTATGGCAATGGGCGGGTCATGTGGCGAGACAGAGTGAGGATAGATGGACCCAGAAAATAATAAGAAAATATAATACGTCGGCAGGCCGCAAAAAAGGTGGGCCGACGACATTGCTGCTGTGGAGGGGAAAATGTGACTACGGCTCGCAGGAGATAGAGACGAGTGGAAGGGAAGGCAGGAGGCCTATGTCCAGCAGTGGACCGATAAGGGCTGACGAAGAAGAAGAAGAAGATTACACTTGCATTTGGCACTCTGTCATATACATATTTACGATAGATTCGCTAATCTCATTTCCACCGCATTTATTCTACTTTCATCTTTCTTTTGCCATTCCCATGCTTCACTCCCGCGAATTAGGGTCGGAACAAGAACACTTTTATGGACTGCTATGTATATTAACTTTTTTGAATAGATAATTCTAATTAACCATCACGCCGTCTCCCCGAAGGGTTAGGCAGAAAGAATGGACTGCCACACTTTTCTTTCCTGACATATTTCTCTCGCTTTTTCAACATTCATACATCGTGTAATGCACGCGCGTCGATTTATTTGATCGTGCCACGTTTTCCCCGTCTTCCTCTATTTTTGGTTCCATTAACATCGTTAACATATAATTTTTTTACCATTCTTTCTTCATTCATTCTTTCCATATGTCCAAACCATCTTAATGATCCTTTCATTATTTTGTTCATAACACCATCATTCGCACCGCAGTCACTTCTTATATTTTCATTCGACACTCTATCATACACAGAGTATCCACTCATTCGTCTAAGAAATCTCATTTTTACTGCATTTATTCTACTTTCATCCTTCTTTGCCAGTTCCATGCATAAGGGTCGGTAGAAGAACACCATTGTCCACTGCCATTCTAGCTTTTTTGGATAGGTTTTTGTGTCCTGAAACATGTTTGTGAAAAGTGCAAAAAAGTGTTGTTAAAACACAAGGCTTTTAAATTGTCAGTCAAAGACAATCGTATCTTTAGACTATGTAAAATTAATCGAATGTTATTTAAATATGCATTTTTAATGAATCTTATTTCTGCATAATCAATAGAAATTGATGTCCACAATCGTTTTACAACCACAATTACGTTCCATTGTCTGGTTTGAAAATAGGAATTAATTCGAATTAGGAACACCATTCTTTATTTAAACGCTCATTCGCCAATCAGACACTCCATTCGGCGGCAGTGGCAATGACTCCATTATCTTATAGGCCGCATGGGCTGTGGGCGCCGCCGGCCTTGTTCTTTTTCGCGATTCAAATTTTCAAAATAAGAACAACTGCAGTTGTCCTGATTGGTGCCGGGCGTGGGAGGCTGCTGTGACTCCATTGATCGGTATTCTGGTAGGCCTCAACGGCGCGCCATTTCACTTTTTATGCGAAGGCTGGTTATTACAAAGGTGCCAAGTGGTAACTGACTAATTAACCATCACGCCGTTTCTCCGGAGGGGTAGGCAGAGAGGATTGATATCTATTTTAAGGAGTATGGATATTACCCGTGGCTCTTTCCAACTGATTTCTTGCTAGAGATGCTAGGCTACCAGTCACTCGAGAGGAGACGAGACATTCACTTGGGTGTCCATTTCTTTCGACTGATAGGCGGTTGTATACACAACTCATAAATCCTGAGTGATGTAGGTCTGTTCGTCCCTGATAATTATCTTCGACAAAGGGAGACAGAACCAACCTGCCAATGGTTATGTCGGTAGGTAGAGAAATATCTTTGCTTAATCGTATCACCTCGGAGTTTGACATATTTTGTGATAGTTTGGCTCATCTGAGGGAAGTACTATCTTTATTATAATTGTATGGTATATTTATTTTATTAATTTGTCATGCATCTTATGTTCCTCGCTCTTTTTATTAATTTATTATATATTACTTATTATTGTGTATCTCTAACTTGTATCTTTAGTGTATTGGAAAAAAAATCTGTAATGCTTTAGATATGTTTAAAATAAATAAATGAAAATCACATAATTCTCGGGTTCCTCTATATTCATACATCGCAACACGAACACTCTTCGATTTTTCCATTCATAGGATATAAACGATATGTTCTACTTTTTTCCTTCTATAACCAGTTCCATGCTTCGCTTCCATACATAAGGGTCGGTATAAGTACACAATTGTGCAATGCCATTTAAGCTTTTTTGGATATGCTTTTGTTTGGGATGACAACTTTAAGTGCACCATTTACTTTGTTGCCTGCCCCAACCCTTCTTTCAATATCCCTCCCCACTCGGCCATCTTTTGTAAACATACTACACAAATATATGAATTCATCTACTCGATCCAAATTTTCACCATTTACGCTTATGTTGCAGATAGTCATGATTTCTTATTTTTCAAAAATCATTACCTTGGACTTATTCACATTCATCATCAGATCATAATTTCGCATGCATACCTCATACATGATGGCAGTACACAATGGAATTCTAGTGCCAACCCTCATGTATGGAAGTGAAGCTTGGAGCTGGCAAAAGAAGGATGAAAGCAGGATAAACGCCGTAGAAATGAGATCACTAAGAAGAATGTGCGGGAAAACGTTGTGTGATAAAATACCGAACGATGAAATAAGAAAAAAATGTAATGCAGATGACAGCATCATGAATAAAATTAAAAAAGGATCCCTGAGATGGTTTGGACATACGGAACGAATGGATGAGAGTAGAATGGTTAAAAAGTTGTACACAAGCAGCGTGAGTGGGAAAAGAAGCCGAGGACGACTGAGGAAAACATGGCATGACCAAATTAATCAATTACTAAAAGGCGGCCACTTTCGAAGTCGGAATAATCGACGTGCGTGCATGGTACGATGTATGAATGTAGAGGAAGCCCGAGAGGTATGCCAGGACAGGCCATTGTGGCGATCCATCCTCTCTGCCTACCCCTCCGGGGAAATGGCGTGATGGTTAGTTAGTTAGTTAGTTAGTTACCTCATACATACAATTCACCAGGACTTGTAGTTCATGCTCGTTGTCTGCAAGTAGGACAGCGTCATCCGCATACAAGAGACAGCTTACTGACACTCTGCTCATTTTGAACATACAAAATGAAATATTTTTATCTTTTTTAGCGAATATAAATCCAAGCCCTAATAATGTCAAATAAATGCCGTTGGGTGTTCGCTGTCAAAACCCGAACAGCTGACAGGTATGACGTCACCGAGTATACTTAGCTGTCAAATTTAGGAGAACTTCCAAATGTCCGGTCCTCTTCGAGTTTTATGTAACAATGGCGGTTATAAATTTAGTCCTTAACGACTGGAGAAGACAGGAACAGGAGTTCTGATGCAATATAAATTGAAAGCCAAATCATTTTTCGTATCATAAAAAAGTTGAATAGTATGTATGAGGTAACTAGCTAACTAACTAACTAACTAACTAACCATCACGCCATTTCTCCGGAGAGGTAGGCAGAGAGGATGAATCGCCACAATGGCCTGTCCTGGCATACCTCTCGGGATTCCTCTACATTCATACATCGTACCATGCACGTACGTCGATTATTCCGACTTCGAAAGTGGCCGCCTTTTAGTAATTTATTAATTTGGTCATGCCATGTTTTCCTCGGTCGTCCTCGGCTTCTTTTCCCACTCACGCTGCTTGTGTACAACTTTTTAACCATTCTACTCTCATCCATTCGTTCCATATGTCTAAACCATCTCAGGGATCCTTTTTTAATTTTATTCATGATGCAGTCATCTGCCTTACATTTCTTTCTTATTTCATCGTTCGGTATTCTATCATAAGTTTTCCCTTCCGGACACCGCCCACCTGGAAGACCACCTAAGAGATGGAGGGACATCTGGATCTCATCATCCGACGAGATATGATTTCTGTGTCACAGATCGTCAGATCTATCAAAAGAAGAAGAAGATAAAAAAGCACTACGCAGTTTTCCCGGAAAGGTTGTCAGAGAGAATACCATACTACTCTATCCTGACGCACCTCTCTAGAATCCTCCACATTCATACAGCGAGTTATACACGCACGTCGATTTCTACGACTCCTCACGTGGCAAGCATTTACTAAATTATTTAACTAACTAACCATCACGCCGTCTCAGGGGTAGGCAGAAATAATGGAACGCCACACCTTTCTGTCCTGACACTTCTCTCGCTTCCTCTACATTCATACATCGTGTCATGCACGCACGTCGATTTCTCCGACTCCTCACGTGACCGACATTTATATTTGATTGATTTAATCGTGCTTGTAATCAAATACTTGTAGACAAATCTTTTTTTTTTTTTTAATTTTTACCCATTACGGGTGTATAAATCATAATGAATTAATTGTATCTCAATAGAGACGAAGGTGTATTTTCCTCCACACAGTAGTCCGGAGAGTTATAACATATTCTTTAATAATATTTATTCGAATGCGCATTTATTTGCAAACAAGCGTGTTATTATACTGGGAGATTTTAACATGCACTCGGTTCAGGACGGAGTTACAATCGAACTCAATTTCTTGTGCTCAGTTTTGGGGCTCACTCAGTATAATGACATTCTTAATTCTAAAGATCGCGTCTTAGATTTAATATTGTCAACTACTCCGATATCCGTTTCTCGAAGCGAATCTCCCCTTACATCTGAAGATCCGTACCATCCCGCATTACAATTTGAATACACTTACCAGTCGCTGCGGACTCGTACGGATGTACCATCCGTGAATACAGTGTCATGGAGAGGGTGGAATTTTGCCAATGGAGACTTTGTTCACTTTTATGAAACACTGAGCCAAATCAACTGGGAGTGTATTGGGATGGCAACGGATGTGAATGATGCTGTTAACTCTTTTTATGATTTACTGTACTCGTGTTTCGATAGATGTTTTCCGAGGAAAGCCCAGGCTGTTAGTGGAAGGCGATATCCGAAGTGGTTTACTCGAGAGATCGTCGGCGATATCAAAACAAAGCATCGGTACCATAAAAAATGGAAGTCTTCGGGTAGTTCGAATGATTACAATTCTTTTAGTCAGTATCGAGCTATCGTGAAACGTAATGTACAGTCTGCATACAAGTCGTATATCGCCGAAATGGAATCGAATATTCTTCACAATCCTGAATACTTTTGGAAATATATAAAGTCCAAACGTCAGGATGGTGGAATCATTGATTCTATGACATGGCGAGGACAGACTGTGCAAAATTCTGAAGTTGCAAATGCTTTCGCAGACAATTTTCGTTCTGTTTATAACGTTTCCTCTTCGCAAAATGTCGTTGATAGTTATTGTGATATCTCACACCAAGGAGCCCAGGATATTTCCATTTCTCATATTGACGAAAATGACGTGTTTATGTCAATTTCAAGACTTAAAAATACTACATCTCAGGGTCCGGATTACGTTCCCACATTTATTCTCAAAGGTTGTAATCACATACTTAAAAATCCATTATCGGTAATTTTTAATATGTCGCTGAAAAAAGGTGTATTTCCTGAACTCTGGAAAACTTCGAAAATTTCCCCAGTTTTCAAAAAAGGTGTCAAATCATCTGTGGAAAACTACAGACCAGTTGCAATATTGTCAGCTCCTGCTAAGGCATTCGAATCATTAATCCATTCACTTATTAATCCAAAAATTGAACCCTTCGTGATTAATGAGCAACATGGTTTTAGACCGGCACGTTCAACCAATACAAATCTTATGGTGTTCACAAACTACGTCTCAAAATCCCTGGATAAAGGTTTTCAAGTTGACTCTGCATACAGTGATTTTTCAAAAGCTTTTGACAAAGTTGATCATTCGATTCTTTTAGTAAAACTTCGTAAAATTGGTCTAAGTGACACCTTAGTCCAATTTTTTAATAGCTATCTTTCCAAAAGACAACAGTTCGTAACTTATGGACTCTTCCAATCCAGTAAGTTCTTCACACCATCTGGAGTTCCTCAGGGTTCCATCCTAGGGCCGTTATTATTTACAATTTTTATAAATGATATTACTAAAAATATCAAATATTCCAATAGTCTCTTGTTTGCCGACGATTTGAAAATTTTTCGAGAAATTAAATCTGTCGCCGATTGTTTAAAACTCCAAGATGACATACACAGTGTCTTGGAATGGAGTAAAATAAATAAATTGCATTTTAATATATCGAAGTGTTTCATCATGTCCTTTACTAGGGCTCGCACAACGATCTATCACAGTTATACAATGGATGATATACTACTGGATAGGACTGTTTCTTCGAAAGATTTGGGAGTTACATTCGATCCCAAATTATCTTTCAGTCTTCATATTACATCAGTATGTAATAGCTCCCAAAAGATTTTGGGATTTGTTCTTAGGAATGGAAAGGATTTTAAAAATTCAAAAGTCCTGAAGTTATTGTATAATTCCTTGGTAAGAAGTCGGTTGGAATTTAGTACACTGGTGTGGGCACCGCATGAAACAAAATATTGTCTATTAATCGAGAAGGTACAGAAAAAATTCTTACGATTTCTGTACCTTAAAGAGAACGGTTACTATCCCTGGCTGTACCCAACTGATTTCTTGCTGGGTATGCTGGACTACCAATCATTGGAAATTAGACGAACCATCCACCTGGGTGTTCATTTTTTTCAACTGATTCGTGGTCGAATACATAACTCTGATATTTTGAATGACTTGACTTTGTTTGTCCCCGACAATTATCTGCGACAAAGGCAACATAGATTATTTCACCTGCCACTGTGTAGAACCAATCTACCTAAGGTAATGCCCGTGGGCAGGGCAATAATCCTATTAAACCGCATCTCTTCGGATGTGGATATTTTTCACGATAGTGAGGCTACCCTTAGAAAGCATCTATCTCTTATGTATTAAATTACTATTTGCTTCTCTACTTATTGTACAAAAATGTTAATCTTTACCAAACTGTTTCTGAATATCTGTTCTAATATTTTTTTTTTTTTTAAATTGTCTTCTGTTTTTCTTTTTTCTGACTTACTCTTATTTGTTTTCTTGTTATATTATTTGTAAATATGTTTTTTTAAATTGTTAATTTTATTTTTGTGGTTATAAACGATTTGGATGTGTTTCTGTAATGTTTATAATTTTTTTGAATAAATTGAAATTGAATGTTAATTATTTGGAAATAGAATATGGTGGTCGAGGTGTTTACACGACTTATGACCTGTCATTGGTTGGGTTTCAAATAATTGTCAGACGTGGTGGTCGTAAGAAGGGCGGAATGGGGAATGTTGTATTTCATAAAGCAATCGCTTAACCCAACCAATGATAGGTCATAAGTCCTGTAAACGCCTCGACCACCATATTCTGTTTCCAAATAATTTAAATCTTCGTCTCTATTGAGATACAATTAATTCTTAATATTTTTTTTTAAAAACGCCCCGCGATCAAATAAATCAGATATAAAATGTCACCCACGTGATGAGTCGGAGAATTCGACGTGCTTGCATGAGATGATGTATGGAAGCGAGAGAAGTATTTCATGAAATGAATGACAGTGTAGCGGTCCTATCTTTCTGCATACCCATTCGGAGAGACGGCGTGATTGTTAGGATATTAGTTATTCTTGTTTCCCTGGTAGTGGTCAAATCGGTCGCTGACCTTCATACTGAGGCGTCATTAGAAGAGGAATAATATCTTATGTTTATTGAAATACATTTTCCAGTCCCATGAGCCCCATACATGGCTGTCCCTTGAATATTCCATGCGGTTTATGTAAATATAAAAACGATACATAATGTAACTAAAGTATCCTCTTTGTATGAAGTGGCCACTGCTTACAAACGAGGCTACAGTGTGATTCGAAAGGATGAAAAATGCACATCAATTATCATACTATCTTTGTATTTAAAAAAAAACAAAAACAAAGTCAATCATTCTTAACAATAACAATCATTCTTCATAGATGGCGTTAGTGGATGGATTGTATAGATTAATCTTAAAAAATTAATTAGTACAATCAAATCTACATAGATGGCTAACTGGAACTGCCACGTGAAGATATGTATGGATTTGGAGTATATATACAACTTCCAAAAATGTATCATACATGATCATAATAACAATGGTGGAATAGGGAATGTTGTAATTACATAAAGCGTGCGCTTAACCCAACCAATGACAGGTCATAAGTTCTGTAAACACCTTGATCATCCATATTCAGTTTCCAGTTTGTTTCTTCGTCTCTATTGAGATACAATTAAAAATTTAAAAACAAAGTAGTTAGTTAGAAAGTTTCAATCCTGGGATTGTTTTGCAGCAATTTGTTCTATTCTTCTCTTCCATTCTTCCCTGTCTTGTGCGGCTCTTTTGAAATCTGCATATGATGAGCAGCGCACGTTCACCAACAGGTCCTCCAGGTACTCTCGGCGTGGACCCCCTCTATAGTTTATCCGCTCGGTCATACCCTCCATTATGGCATGCACGAGACCTTCTTGACGTATTACATGGCCGATCCATCTTGCATGCCTTTCGGACAATGTCCTGAGCAGTTGCCTTCCTCCTTCGATTCCTTGAAGAACTTCCTCATTCGTGATGTGGTCTCTCCAGGAAATTCCTAATAGTCTTCTTTAGGACCACATCTCAAAAGCCTCTAGTCTCCGCTTATCTCTTTCGGATAGGCACCATGTCTCGCAGCCGTACATCAAGATACTCCATACATAGGTCTTGATGAGGAGTATTCTCAGTTTTAGGTCTATATTACTTGATTATATTATTTTCAACTTTTTGTTAAATGCAAGCCTACCCTGATGTGTACGGCTGTCGACCTCGCTCTTAGACCGACCGTCCCATGTTATTTTGCTCCCGAGGTAGACAAACTCCTTGGTGTTCTTTAGTGGAACTCCTGACATCATTACTCTCATCTGATGTTGCGTTCGGCCTACAGTCAACAAAGTAAACATAACTAAACTAACAAACTAACTTACCATCACGCCGTCTCCCCGAAGAGGTAGGCAGGAAGAAAGGACTGCCACACTTTTCTTTCCTGGCATATTTCTCTCGTTTCTTTAACATTCATACATCGTGTCATGCACGCGCGTCGATTTCTCGGACTCCTCACGTGGCCGACATTTATAGTTCCATTTACTCGTACATGGTTAACTATTTTTTTTTTTTTTTTTATTCTTTCTTCATTCATTCTTTCCATGTGTTTAACTATCTTAATGATCCTTTCATTATTTTGTTCATAACACCATCATTCGCACCGCTTTCACTTTATATATAATATTATATTTTCATTCGACATTTTCATACACAGAGTATCAACACATTCGTCTAAGAGATCTCATTTCTACTGCATTTATTCTACTTTCATCCTCCTTTAGCCAGTTCCGTGCTTCGCTTCCATTCATGAAATAAAGAAAAGTGTGGCAGTCCATTATTTCTGCCTACCCCTTCGGGGAGACGGCGTGATGGTTAGTTAGTTTTGTTCCATGAATCCGCAACAAAAGGTTATGGCGAATATAGAAGAAATATATATATCTAATTTTTCTTATTATTTTCTAACCGTTTGGGAATATCGGTGTATTGTAAAATGGTAATTATTATTTAAAAAGTACTAACTATCACGCCGTCTCCCCGGAGGGGTAGGCAGAAAGAATGGAACGTTCTGTCCTGACATACTTCTCTCGCTTCCTCTACATTCATACATCTTGTCATGCACGCACGTCGATTTCTCCGACTCCTCACGCGACCGACATTCAAAATTTGATTGATTTGACGTGCCACGTTTTCCTCGGCCTTCCTCAATTTCTAGCTCCGTTCACGCCGTTTGCATATACCTTATTTACCATTCTGTCTTCACTCATTCTTTCCATCTGTCCAAACCATCTTAATGACCCTTTTGTCACACTATCATATTATTGTATTATTTTAAAATACTTTTGTAAGATAAGAGCATATTTTTTAGCCACCCTATACTGTTAATGATTATAAATAATATATACGATAATTAAGTACGTACCATGGTGGCGCCAGGACATATTATGCCTTATGCCATGAAACGTTCAGCATTACCATATTTAAGGTGTTTGCATAGTACAAAACATACGAACCTTGCACGAAACACACAACAAGGGTTTTCTCATATATGTATTTGTTGCGTATTTATTTATTATAATATTAACTAACTAACTAACTAATCATCACGCCGTCTCTCCGAAGGGATAGGCAGAAAGAATGGACTGCCACACTTTATCCGATGCGGCACTACATCCATATCTTTTCGCCCCCTCGGGAGACGAGGTGTGACGGGTTGCAAACCTCATCGCCACCAATAGGCATCTCCCGCGCAAACTTAGTAACGTCCACAAAATAAATCTAAAATAAATAATATAAAATACAATGATATAAAATAATATAAAAATAAAGTATTGTATATTTTCAAAATATATTAAAATCCCTTATATTGTAAAAAAAAAAACTAACTAACCATCACGCTGTCTCACCGGATGGGATATTCGAATTTTCAACTTATATTTTATAATGGAGTTTTACAAAATTAAAATCACAGCCATCAATAAGAAATTATCTTATAAACTATTAAAATGAAACATTTTGGTTTTATGTATCACAATTGTATTTTTATTTTACGCGACAGCTGTTTCGTCAACCTATGTTCACATCATCAGATGTTACAATAATATATCAAATGTAAAATTTTCGTGATTTTTCGAAGCTTTATGTGTATTTGTTGCTATGTCAATTTGAATAATTTTGAAGTTCTTGTTGGAGTTGAGTTAGGTACCTAATTGTTTTATTTAACCGTCGCGTTGCCATGTGGTAAATTGAGTTTCCACTGCCAATTTAAAGTTGATTTTCTTAAAACCTATGGACCCTAATATTATAAAAAAAATTGTAATCCTCCATTGAAGTGTTTTCAATATTTCGTAATAAAAAAAAAAGCAAAAAATTACTTCCTTCATCCCAAAAAAAAATATTTTCTAAGACTGCCCTCACCTTCATTCGTGTTAAGGTAGAATTTGTTTTGCTAATATTTACAACTTTATCAAAAGTGACAAATACTTACTCGCTGTTTTGAACGTATTATAAATTATATCTTTGACCTTTTCAATATGTACGTAATAATACCACTGTGGACGGAAACGCAGGACGCAACTTAATAATATCAGAACTGTGAAAATATTAACACTTTACCAAAAGGGACAAATATTAATACGTACTCGTTGTCTTGAACGTACTATACATTTTGCCTAGGTGCCTTTATCCTCGCCCCGCCACAGACAAGTTTCGACCCGACCCGACCCGATGTTCAGTCAGCCGTATGCTGTGACGCATTACATATCAGAAATCGCATGGTTCCAGAAAAAAATTAATAATGATATGTTTTTCAAATAATCCATGTATGTTATAGATATCGATCTATTCCTAATGAAATTCCCTACAAGATGACATAAATTAAATTTTGATTCATCTAGTCATATGCTTGATATTTAGATAAAGTTAGCGGTAAACTGAACTTACCACATGGGAGCGAGCGTTTTGTTTTGAACACGGTACGTTAAGGGTTAAAAGAACGTTTAGTTACTATTTATAGGAGAAAATATTGAAGGTGTAAAATAATAGTCATAATGATAATAAATATAGTAATTAAACATAATAAATTAAAGACGATAAACAATAAAATAAAGTAGATTACATTAATAAGAAAGGTGACAAAAGTTGAAGGTAGTATTATTATTATTTTTACTAGATTGTATAGGGGAAAAGTTTTTAATGTACTATATGTAATGTATATAATGTATGGAAATAACCTAACCCCAGTAACCCCAGTATAATCTTATGTATGGAAGCGAAGCATGGAACTGGCAAAGGAAGGATGAAAGTAGAATAAATGCAGTAGAAATGAGATCTCTTAGACGAATGTGTGGATATTCTGTGTATGATAGTGTCGAATGAAAATATAAGAAGTGAATGCGGTGCGAATGATGGTGTCATGAACAAAATAATGAATGGATCATTAAGATGGTTTGGACATATGGAAAGAATGAATGAAGAAAGAATGGTAAAAAAATTATATGTTAATGATGTAAATGGTACCAGAAATAGAGGAAGACCAAGGAAAACGTGGCACGATCAAATAAATCAAATATTGAATGTCGGCCATGTGAGGAGTCAGAGAAATCGACGCGCGTGCATGACACGATGTATGAATGTTGAGGAAGCGAGAGAAATATGTCAGGAAAGAAAGGTGTGGCAGTCCATTCTTTCTGCCTACCCCTTCGGGGAGACGGCGTGATGGTTAGTTAGTTAGTTAGTTATACTAATGGGGAATAAACTGGAATTTGGTTATTTATAACTTTCAATTTACACAATAATTAAATAAATCGATGTTTTTTTAACTACTTCCACTTTTGTCTTTATTTTGACAGCGACCGGTCTGTCGATACCAGCGAGCCTGGCGAAACCGGTCGCTGCCGAAATATAGACAAAAGTAAAAGTAGTTAAAAAAACATCGTTTTATTTCATTATTATTTAAAAACAACTTCCATCAAGAGATTTCAGTTAAATCATTTGATTCATTTTACATTTCTTTGCCTTTAAAAATTATCTTCCCTGATACGTATTAAAACTTGGTATAACACATGTTTATATTCATTAAATACATATTTAACCGTCATTTTGTATACTTGTGTTGAAGAATCCGTTTTCATCTTATTAAATCTCTAACTGCGTACGGATGTATGTAATTCCGTGCTACATAATATTTCTCCCCTATTCTCAAATTAATATCACTTTCCCTGGAATCGGATATGAAAATGCGATTTCCGTGTTCCCCGTGTATTGCGCGCCTATTTATTATATTTTACACGCTGGGATCATTCTTCATAATAAGATTTCTTCTCTTCCCTCTCCAGTTTCTTCGTTTTCAGCCAGCATCACCCACCCTACGCAACCTAACCCCAGTAACACTTTCACACTCTAATTCAAATTAATTTGTTGTGTCTTGAACAATGATGTAAAACTCCGTATTAAATTATTAATATGAATGAAAACGTCTGTTTTATACACATTTTATTATAATTTATGGAAATTACATGTTTGTCATAATGCCTTAGACGGATGAAACTTGTCATTCCCACAAATTAAAGTAAAACTTCTAGAAAACAGACGTTATATTGTATTCTTCTTCTTTTTGTCCTGTCACACCTCCGTGGTGCATAGGGCCTCAAGGAACCTTCTTTATCAGACTCTATCGCATGCCTGATGCCTAACATCATCCCAAGTGAGGCCTGTTGCCTTAACCTCGTCCTGCAGGGCTCTTCTCCAGGTGGCTCTAGGGTCTGCCTCGCTTTCTCTTTCCCCCCATAGGGGACCAGTCTAGTGCGCCCTGAGCGAAACAGGCTGGGTTCCGTCTCAGAGTGTGACCGATCCAATGCCATTTGAGTCTAGTGACTTGTTCTCTAATTGGCTTTTCGCTTGGCATGGTTCAGAGAACGGCATTTGACACTGGGGGCAATAGTTTTTGAATATTAAGCGAAGGCACCTATTTATAAACCTGCAGTTTACAAATTACGTCCGCGGTAGATTTCCAAGTCTCACATCCGTACAGCAGTACACTTTTAACGCTACTGTTGAATATTTGGAGCTTAAGCTTTCTCGAAATGATACCGGAACGCCATACAGAGCGAAGCATGGCGAAAGCTCCCCTTGCCTTGTTGAGTCTGCTGGCTACATCTTCCTCTATACCTCCCGAACCTGCCATCATAATACCGAGGTAGCAGAAGCTGGTCGTGGTCACAAGGGGGACACCGTGGAGCAAGATTGGGGTGGAGTCATTTGTGGTCTATTGTCTTGGACATGTTAATCTCGAGGCCTTCTTTTGCCGCTTCCTTGATCACCTGTTCTCCATAGGTTTGCTCCTCCTGTGTGTTGGATTCTCAGCTGTCCGTCCATCTTTTAGGAGTTCTTCTACAAGGACGAGTCCCGTGAGACTGATTATGTAGTGCAATATAGAGGAGTCTGGTGGTGTCCATTATTTGGACATGACAGTACCTGTCCTTTCTTTGCTGTCTATTTAGTTTGGAACAATCTCCCTTCACACCTTAGATGCATAAATGATCGACAGATTTCAGATCTAAATTGAAAACCCATATTTTTCATATTTCATACCCAATTTAAACATTTATACTTTGTTCTACTATACTTTTAAACCGATCGCTTTTTAAGCGGTCACATTTAGATTTTTAGATTTAAAACACGTCTTAATGCGCCCTTGAGGTGACATCACAAAAACGGCATTTAAAAGTTAGCATATTATTATTATTCCATCTTATAATATCCTCAACCTCACAGATCTCTCTAATTCTGGTGAGGATACAATATACAGTTTACTGAAACTCCACTCATTTTAGCACCCCCATCCAACCCGTAATAATATACTTTGTATTATTATTTAAAGTAAGGTAATTTAAATGCGCATTTTATATGGTTTAAATCAATTCCCCGCCAAAGCTCTTGGACCATGTGAAGGGCCAGCTTCCTCTGGCGAGAGTCAATTAGCTTGCAAATTGAGTGATGCTGTTACGGCGCACATGACGGAAACGCCCTGATCTGCATAGCTGCATCAAGCGGGAGCGGTGTAGCACTCCCATCGTGAATTCACTATGCCTTATATATTTCCGTTGCTGTCGATAAATAAGAATGACAGAGATAAGCATGAAAGAGCAAAAGATTTTATGAGGTATGCAAGAAGATAGTGAAGTCGGTAGAGAAAGCGCGTAAAGAAAAGCTTAAGGAGGAAGAAGGGCTCATTTCACAAAAAACTTCCAGGTAAATATAAAAATGTTTTAGAAAGAAGTAAAAAAGTCCGAAATCCTCTTGATAGCAGATGCGTGAAAACAATTTCGGATAATGAGGGAAGAATGTTAACGGAGAGTAAGATCATACAAGAAAGATGGATGGAGTATTTTAAGGACATTTATGGTGTTGTTACAAGCGTGATCGAAAGTATTACAACTAGCGAGATTGCGGGACCTTTAAATGATAATCCTGAGATGGATACGAATAAGTATGAAATATCCGTGAAAGCAATGAAAAGTGAAAAAGCTGTTGGGTTTGATTATATCGCCGCTAGACTGGAGGAGAGCAGTTATTATGCCCCTGTACAAAGGAAAAGGATCGCGTATGGAATGTGGAAACCACAGAGCTATTAGTCTTTTGAGTGTCGTTGGTAAAGTCTATGGCAGAATTTTAATAGAAACAGTAAAAAAGTTGACAAGTGACAAAGTTTGGGATGTACAAGGTGCCTTTATGAATGGCAGAGGATGTATGGATACAATTTTTTGACTTCGTACATTGACAGAGAAGTTTCTGGACAAAAATCGTAAACTTTTCTGTGTTTGTCAAAAAGCATATGATTACGTTAATAGAGTAAAGTTGTGGAAAATATTGTCTGAATATGGAATAAGTACAAAACTGATCACGGCAATTAACTCGCTATACACGTAAAGTACTGCTAGTGTCAGAGTAAATGGAGATCTTACAGCCTGGTTTGATATCAATAAAGGTGTCAAACAGGGTTGCGTAATGTCCCCTTGGTTATTTGATCTATATATGGACAAGTGTATGAAAGAGCTGAAAGGGTGGGATGTAGGTGCCAAAATGAACGAAACATTTCTTACGGAAAACTTTTCGCAGAGATCTAGTCAAGTGTCGTATGACGCCGGGGTGCGCGTTGTATGTGGCTCGGGCGAACCGGCCCGCTCTAGGGGTATTAACCTAGTTTCTTGAGTAATATCATCCCCGTGTGAGGGGCCGCGCATGCGCCAAGCCGGTATCGGAAATGCTTATTTTTTTATTCGCTCTTCTGCGTATTTCGTACGAGTTTTGATTCCTACAATGATCACAAAATTGTACGATCGTCGTTGAAATTACGTCTCCCAAATGATTATGAATGAATGATATCCTAATAACTCAAATAATATTAAAAAACCAACTAACTTACCATCACGCCGTCTCCCCGGAGGGGTAGGCAGAAAGAATGGAACGCCACACTGTTCTGTCCTGACATACTTCTCTCGCTTCCTCTACATTCATACATCTTGTCATGCACGCACGTCGATTTCTCCGACTCCTCACGTGACCGACATTCAATATTTGATTGATTTGATCGTGCCACGTTTTCCTCGGCCTTCCTCTATTTCTAGCTCCGTTCACGCCGTTTACATATACCTTCTTTACCATTCTGTCTTCACTCATTCTTTCCATGTGTCCAAACCATCTTAATGACCCTTTCCTTATTTAGTTCATAACACTTTCATTCGCACCACATTCACTTCTTATACTTGCATTTGTCACTCTATCATATACAGATTTGCCACACATTCGTCGTAGAGATCTCATTTCTACTGCATTTATTCTACTTTCATCCTTCTTTTGCCAGTTCCATGCTTCACTTCCATACATAAGGGTCGGCACAAGAACACCATTTATGCACTTGTAATTTTGTATATACACCACTTTATTCTTTTTAACAACCAACTTCATCAGGGTTACAAAAAACACGTTTGTCTATTAGGCCACGCCACAAATTAAGTTCTTTATACGAAAGTATAACTAATAAATAATGAATGAAAACGTCAGTTTTCTAGAAGTTTTATTATATTTTATGGGAATGACGTGTTTCGCCCTTCTAAGGCATTATCAAATGTGACGAAACTATAACTCGTTGCAGTTTATAAACAACTAGTAAATGAAGCAGAATATGGTAATTAACGAAAATTTATTTGACTTTATACATTTTTAACAAAGAATAATTTGGGTGGGTCCAGAAATATTGGAAAGTATTTCTTGGAACTCGTTAAAAAAAATTATGACAATGGTTACATAGTTAGAGGATAGTAAATGATATTATATAAATAAGTTATTTGAGGTAGGACGAAACAAAGTGTTTCTAAGAAAAACATCTTCTTACAAATTGTTGACAAATGATTTTACATATTTCAAGGTGACTAATGTTTCTAAGTATTATATTTAAACAGGACATACCCAAATAATTCTTTCAATTTCACGATGTATGAATGTTGAGGAATCGAGAGAAATATGTCAGGAAAGAAAAGTGTGGCAGTCCATTCTTTCTGCCTACCCCTTCGGGGAGACGGCGTGATCAAATCAGTTTATTTCATCATTTCATCAACAGATATTACAAAATTATTTTTTAAGGCATCTATTGAGAACAGGTAAAATAATATATTGTGTATAGTATACTACCAGAAACGCATGATAGATGGTTCAACATTAGGAAGACAGGATACTCTCCAGAATTAAGAGTATTTGCCTTCTAAACGTACTTTCACTGATATGAAAGACGCCGATCTCCGAGGAGACCGCGTTCAGCAGATTGATTGCTCTTCCCACCGGTGTCACCAGAGCCAGGTTGGTTTCGGCGGCGGGTAGGTAAAACAATCTATGCTGGCGCTGCCGGAGATATCTGTCGGGAACAAAAAGACCTACACCCTCCAGCACGGCTGAGTTTTCAAAATATCCCCTAATTATTCTAAAGAACCTCAACGCAACCCATCACACCGCGTCTCCCGCAGGGCGAAAAGAGAAGGATGGAGTGCCGCATCAGTAAAAGTGTGACACTCCATTCTTTCTGCCTACCCTTTCGGGGAGACGGCGTGATGGTTAGTTAGTTAGTAGTCTAAAGAAATGGGTTATGAGAAACCCCTGCAGAGAATTAGACCCCAACATTTCGTGATGGTTGGTTAGTTAGTTAGTTAGATTAACGAATAGACTTATTTTGCAAGGAGAGTGAAATGTTTCGCCTGAATATAGCATTATCAATGTGGCACGAGCTAAACATAATGATTCTCAGATTTCGCTGTATAAATAGACTTCGCAGTTAATTCCGGTTTGTTTATTTGACATAGTCAATATTCGCATCGCTCTCCGTCCTATCGAGATCACAAGAGCTCTCTTCCGATAAGAGACTTAGTAGTAGCGAAGAGAGAACCGGTCTATTTCGGTGTGTTTTATTGGTCGGACGATAACCGCGTGTGCGTTTCGAACGTGTATATTCGGCGTCCTTTAGGATACGCGTCGCGGCGCTAGGCCGCCGGATCCGACGGTAGCATATTCCCGAAGTTTATGATCGCAAGATACTGATAAATCTCTTTTGTCAGCTTCGCTCGGGTTCATATTCGACGTCACATCATTCAAGCGGCGGTGCCCAACCTTTTATTAATACAAAATACACATTTATGTTTAACACGAATGAAGGGTTGGTGCGGGTAACAAATAAGAATGGTGCTTTAAGAATAGTTATGGGAAACATGAATTTATCAATGAAAGCGAAAACGGCCGTTCACAATGGAGTTCTGGTCCCATCCCGTAATGTATGGAAGCGAAGCGTGGAACTAGCAGAAGAAGGATGAGAGCAGAATAAATGCGGTAGAGATGAGGTCCCTAAGACGTATGTGTGATAGAACGATATACGACAGAATCTCAAATGCTGATATAAGAAAGGAATGTAGGGCGGAAGAAGGTATTATGAACAAAATTATGAAAGGATCGCTGCGATGGTTCGGACATAAGGAGCGCATGGATGGAGAAAGAATGGTTGAGAAAGTATACGTTAATGATGTAAATGGAGTACGGAGTCGAGGCAGACCGAGGAAAACATGGCATGACCAAATTAATTAAATACTGAAAAGCGACCACATTCGAAGCAGGAAGAATCGACGAGCGGGCTTGTTACGATGTATGAATGTAGAAGAAGCTAGAGCGGTATGTCGGGTCAGAGCAGTATAGCGGTCCATCCTCTCTTAGTTAATTCATATAAAAAAATCGTAATATAATTTATTTCTTTTGACTTGATCGAAGGATTACCAACCGACGCACACTGGATCCATTTGGCAAAAACAGGGACTTAGGGGTCGAACTCCAAATTTTGCCCTGATTTTTTTAAATTAGGTCCTTTGTGTGATTCCAAGCCACTTTTACATTTGAACATTTCTTGATATAACTACTAATTTCCAAGAAAAAAAATGTTATTGTTTTTTTTGTATGAAGCAAAACTGTTTTTTTTTTTCAATTTTTATTATTTCGGAATCAGGTGGATACGTCAAAACCAAACTTAGTCAGGATTATAGAGGGCATAATATTCTACATTACTTGTAACGACATCTACTTCATATCTCTGCCCGTTTAAAAGCAGCAGACATTATAAAATTTAATTAATTGTTACGAGTATAAAGTGGTTTCGGATTTTTCGTTAGATGCATAAATATGCTAAAATCACTCCATTATTTTGTAAAGGAACGCGATGATCATTTATGCATCTAACAAAAAATCCGAAACCACTTTATACGCATAATAATTAACTAAGATTTATAATGTCTGCTGCTTTTAAACGGGCAGAGATATGAAGTAGATGTCGTAACAAGTAATGTAGAGGATTATGTCCTCTATAATCCCTACTAAGTTTGATTTTGATGTATCTAACCGATTCCGAAATAATTGCAAAAATCAGTTTTGCTTCATACAAAAAAAACAACAACATTTTTTTTCTTCGAAATTAGCAGTTATATCAAGAAATGTTCAAATGTAAATGTGGTTTGGAATCACACAAAGGACCTAATTTAAAAAAATCGGGACAAAATTCGGAGTTTGACCCCTAAGTCCATATTTTTGCCAAATGGGACCAGTGTCCGCCGGTACTTATTTTTTCGCGTTCGAGCGTTCCTTTAATAAAGAATGGAGTGATTTTAGCATAATTGTGATCATTTATGCATCTAAAAAAAAAACGAAACCACTTTATACTCGTAACAATTAATTAAAATTATAATGTCTGCTGCTTTTAAACGGGCAGAGATATGAAGTAGATGTCGTAACAAGTAATGTAGAAGATTATGCCCTCTATAATCCTTACCAAGTTTGGTTTTGACGTATCCACCTGATTCCGAAATAATTGAAAAAATCAGTTTTGCTTCATACAAAAAAAACAATAACATTTTTTTTCTTGGAAATTAGCAGTTATATCAAGAAATGTTCAAATGCAAAAGTGGTTTGGAATCATACAAAGGACCTATTTAAAAAAAAACAGGGCAAAATTCGGAGTTCGACCGCTAAGTCCCTGTTTTTGCCAAATGGATCCAGTGTGCGCCGCCTGCGCCCACCGCTCCAACCGGTGTCTGTCCCATCGCCCCACATTCGCCGGAATAAATATAGAAAACAGCCGGCCCCCTCTCTCCCTCGCATCTCTCTCTCTCTCCCTCTTCCTCCACCCTCCTCCCCCGTCTTCCCGGCACTCGGCTCGCCCTACCGCCTCGCCTCCAGCGAAAGCACTTATCCGTTATCAAACTGCGCACTCGATACAACCACTGTTTGCAAAATGTGTCTAACAATTGCACATCTAAGAGCCATAAAGTCTTAAGTGATGTGTAACCGAGAGCCATAATGACGTAAGTGATTTTTTTTTCTTTTTTTTTTTCGTTTTTCTATACATTTTAGTGGATAAAACCCTTGGCTCCTGATCTAGGGGATTTCGGTTTAAACTTGGATCATTTAATTTTTTTTGTTCATAATATAGATATTTTAAACTGTTAATGAATAAACTTTGTTTTTTGTATCAGAATTGTATTTTATTTTACGCGACAGCTGTTTCATCAACCAATGTTGACATCATCAGGTGTTACAATAATATATCAAATGTCAAATTTTCGTGACTTTTTAAAATACAATTGTGATACAAAAAACAAAGTTTATTCATCAACAGTTTAAAATGTTAAGGTATCATAGTGTTTCGGCCAAAACAATGGACTAATATAGATATGTATATGAAAGAAATATTGTTATTAATTTTGTTATATAAGCTTGAAATTGGCCGAAGAAGGATGAAAATAGTTTAAATGCCATAGTTATGAGATCACTCAAAAGAATGAAGAAGAAAAACAATAGATTATTTTTATTTTGTTGAATCGCTCTTTACATCATGACAGCATGAGCCATTTCGATGTAAAGGGTATAGGGTATAGGATTAATTGTATCTCAATAGAGACGAAGATGCAAATTGGAAACAGAATATGGTGATCGAGGTGTTTACAGGACTTATGACCTGTCATTGGTTGGGTTAAGCGCACGCTTTATGTAATACAACATTCCCCATTCCACCTTTTCTTATGACCACCATGTCTGACAAATTTTTGGAAGGTATTATTATCGCTATCATAGTGATTCTTGTGACATGTTATAGGTAGCTAATCTATCGCCATTTTTCTTGTCACGTGAATTCTATACCAGACCAAAGACAGTGTTCCAATTACTACCCTCGCCGGGAATCGAACCCGGAACCTTCCGGGTGGCAGTCAATGCACTTACCACTCGGCCACGAAAGGGCGTCATCTTGTAAGTCGAAAAAGTTAGATAGGAATTAAGGCGGATGAATGCGTCCTAAATAATATTAAGAAAGGGTCATTAAGATGGTTTGGACATATGGAACCAATGGATGATGGAAGAATGGTAAAAAATATGTATACGAATTGTGTGAAAGTAAAAATAAGTCGAGGAAGGCCAAGGTAGACATGGCATTACCAAATTAATCAAATACTACAAGGCAGTCATGTTCGAAGCAGGAAAAATCGACGATGCGCGAGAGTAAGATAATAATAATAAAAAATTGGATAGTAGTCGATCAACCCTTCTTCTTATCAGGAGAGGATAATTTGAAAAGGTGCGTTTTGATTCTCGGTCTAAACTCTTGAGTGATTCTCAATGCACTTTAGGTCTGCTGGAAGATTGTTCCAGGCTGAAGGGCTGGCTACCGCAAAGACTTGGTCGCCAAAGTTTGTGCTAGGACAGCGTTTTGGCACAGTCAATCTACCGACCGCAGAAGTCTTAGCTGATCGCAATGTAGACTGTCTTGCATTCAGGTTCTCGTTGATATATAATATAAGCTGGTGCCATACCATGCAACGCCTTAAAGACCGTCCAGCAGAGCTTGTATTGTATCATTTCAGCCAGTGGAGCTCCTTAAGATGCTGTGTTATGTGACAACTATTCGGCACACCTCTTTGTTGGTTAGTTTGTTATTAAAAAAACATTGTTTATTTACAAACTGTTATATGTATATTAGTTAGTTATAGTTATGTCCATCTGTCGTCAGGATAGAACAGTTTCCTATCAGCCTACCCCTCCGGGGAAACGGCGTGATAGTTGGTTAGATAGTATTGTTTTTTTACCATTATTTACGGGCGATGACTTGAAACGCATTAGTGGTGTTGACTGGTGTTTATGTTGGCCCCCATTTTGCGGTTTCCTTCCGCTTACATGTCACACGGCCGGCAGTGGCGCCCGTGTGTGAAATCGTCACGTGTGCCATGCGATATTCCAGCGGCGGCCCGTGCAATTATTACCTGTCGCTTTGTCACAGATAACGGCGTTTCAACGCTCAACACAACCTGAGTGTTCAGAGTGACCGAACTCGAAACGGACCACTTTTTGGTGGTGACAAAGATAAATCTGTTCCAAGGTTGGACGCACCAAGAGGAGCAAAACGGTGACGTCTAGAGTTTAAGTAAAAGAGAGTGTTGTGATGAAAGTGGATGAAAGGCTGAGTGGTCGAGAATTAGAATGTATATATGAGATCTGGAACTAATTGAATGAAAGTCTTTTTTAAGCAGCGAAAGAGGTATGTGGTACATGTGTGTAAGGAAGAAGGAATGGAGATGGTCGGTTGGATAACTGTGTAAAAAATCTGGTTAAAGAAAAGAAGGATGCATGGTTAAATATGCTATCTATGGATAAGAGTGATTGAAGCGTACAAAGTTTGTCGCTTCAATCACTCTTGTTGGTAAAAATACCCGTTTACTGGACTGCTGGTGGCTGGCGAGGAGGACATTAATACCCGTTTACTGGACTGGTGGCAGTCGTCGGGAAGGGTATATTACCCGTTTATTGGACTGATGGTAATCGTCGAGAAGGGTATATTACCCGTTTATTGGACTGATGGTAGTCGTCGGGAAGGCTATAACACCCGTTTACTGGACTGATGGTAGTCGTCGGGAAGCGTATAATACCCGTTTACTGGACTGATGGCAGTCGTCGGGAAGGGTATAATACCCGTTTATTGGATTGATGGTAGTCGTTGGGAAGGGTATATTACCCGTTTATTGGATTGATGGTAGTCGTTGGGAAGGGTACATTACCCGTTTACTGGACTGATGGTAGACGTCGGGAAGCGTATAATACCCGTTTACTGGACTGATTGTAGTCGTTGGGAAGGGTATATTACCCGTTTATTGGACTGATGGTAGTCGTCGGGAAGGGTATATTACCCGTTTATTGGACTGTAGGTAGTCGTAGGGAAGGGTATAATACCCGTTTACTGGACTGATTGTAGACGTTGGGAAGGGTATATTACCCGTTTATTGGACTGTAGGTAGTCGTAGGGAAGGGTATAATACCCGTTTACTGGACTGATGGTAGTTGTCCGGAATCGTATAATACCCGTTTATTGGACTGTTGGTAGTCGTTGGTAAGGGCACATTACCCGTTTACTGGAGGGAAGGGTATAAATACCTTTTTACGAATTTATGAACTGTTAGAAATGTAGAATTTTATTTATTTTAGGGTATATCGTACAGTGATTGTTAATAAATATACAAATGAACATACAGTTAATTAAAGACATTGAAGGTTACCCACCGCTTTTTCCGAAGCTGTAATAGGACGTAACGGTGCCCATTCGTCACCTTCGATCATGCAATTCGTAGCCAATAAACAATAGGAAAGCCGGGGGTCTACACAAAATATGAAAAATCGGCATGGCGTCTACGTGACAAAAATGTTTGGGAACCTATGGTCTTTAGACGAAATAAGAAAAATAAGAAGAATTGCAATTATTCTCGTTGGTAATTGCTATTGCTCATCGTAACATCACTTTCTAACGCTTCTAGAATATTGACAGTGTATCGCGACATCTTCTCACTATGGCGTACGCAAATTGGTTAGTCAGAATCAACAGTTCATCAGAATTCAGGAGATCCGGTAAGCGATTAATCACTGCAATAAAATAATATGCATAATGTCTTACTTAAGCCAAAATTGCGTCATATTGTAAATAATTTCACTGGCGTGACTATATAAGGAAAAGCGTCCTGGATTCAACGGCGTCAATGGGTATCTTATTTATAATATTTAATACGAATGAAAACGCCTGTTTTCTAGAAGATTTATTATATTTTCTGCGAATGACATCTTTCGTCTTGTTAATGTATTATCAAATGCCTCTGATTTTGCTTTAACAAGGCGTAATATGTCATTCCTATCAAATTTAATAAAAATTCTAAAAAACAGACGTTTTCATTCGTATTAATAATTTATTTTCGATTTTTTTTATCTTTATGCAAGAAACAAATCAAATAGAATGATTTAAAAAATTCAATAAATACAACGATGTTTTTTTTTTAGATAATCCATTTTTTTGGCGGAAACACTTTGATATTTCAACATTTCAGCATCGTTAGGTTTTACAACAATCAGTTGATTGTAAGACCAGACGATGCTAACATCGGTTAGCGAAACAGCTGTCACGAGAAAATATAATCTATTGTGATATTTATAACAAACTTTTTTTTATTAACAACTTCCACTTTTTGTCATTATTTCGACGACGTACGGTTTCTCCAGGCCAGCTAGCATCGACAGACTGGTCATGCCAACCAATTCTGTCGATGCCAGCTAGCCTGGCGAAACCAGTCGCTATTGAAATGAACACAAAAGTGGAAGTAGTTAATTAAAAACATTGTTTTTAAACAATAAATGTGTCTTCTTTGGTTTACACGTTATTTTATCAAACAGAAAATTTGTACGCTGAAGAAGGATCACAACCACCCGAAACATGCCTTTAAACAGTGTGTTTTGAAAAAATATTTGTTTTTTGTTTATTCATTGAAAATAATGGACTTTATTTATAAGAAGGTCCCGGGTTCGATTTCCGGCGATGGCAGTGTGATTGTCACACTGTCTTTGGTCTGGTGAAGAATTCTCGTGACAATAAAATGGCGATAGATTGGCTACCTATCACAAAATAATTTGTAAACAGTAATTGGGTTCAAACGACCATACAAAAAAAAAATTGGTATTTAATTATTTACTATACTTTAGTGATGCGAATGGTCAACGAAAACGTGGAAGTTTTTCACCTGCGCCGTGTCCCAGTATGAATTGTCGTGATTATTACCTGGAACAAACAGAAAAAAACGTTAAATATTTTAAATTTCGTGTTTAATTGTGACTATTACTAAATCCCATCAGTCGATCGGAGACATGCACATGATTTCATTATCATTTATTTCATTGTATTTTCATTTATTTCATTTATTTTAATAAAAATCACAAACATTACAGACATATTTGTAATTCCAGATCGTTTGCAATTACATTATAAGAATTCTCGACCACCGAGGCAACCCGATTAAGCAATAAGATTGCCCTACCCACAGCCATAACCATTGGCAGGTTGGTTCTGCAGCGCGGCAAATAAAACCATTTTAATAGTAATATTATTATCAATAAATACGCAACGAATACGTGTATGGGAAAACCCTTGTTGTGTGTTTCGTGCAAGGTTCGTATGTTTTGTACTATGCAAACACCTTAAATATGGTATTTCTGAACGTTTCATGGCATAAGGCTTAATATGTATATATTTATAATCATTAACAGTATAGGCTGGCTAAAAATACGCCCTCATCTTTCACCACTATTTATAAATAATAATTATCATTTTACAATACAGCGATATTCACAAAAGGTTGGAAAATAATAAGAAAATTTAAATATATATTTCTTCTATTGATATACTTTTGTGTCGCCGCTATTGCGCCTTGGGAGTTTTTGTAAAGTCGAGCGTGTCGCAAATGCGGCGTCGTCTGAGTTGAAAAGGTTGACGGTGAACGAGCAGACTACGGAGGCTGGATGCTTTCATCACGCTTGTAAGAGTGCAGCGGGGCGCGCTGGCGGATGATTCATCTAGCTGCCGTTTCGTAACAGCATCCCACGTCGTCTGATCGAACCGACAGCTGACTGATGCAACCTTCCTCGTTTCAAGATTCTTGCAGAAACAAGGGAGATCGGTGTACGAACGTGTTAAGTAAACAATTTATAATTAACGCGAATGAAAACGCTCGTTTTCTAGAAGTTAAAATCATTATCAAAAGATTTGGTAATGCCTTAGTAAAGTGAAATATAAAATAAAATAAAACTGCTAGAAAACAGACGTTTGGAAAGACATATGGAAAGCATGAATGAAGAAAGAATGGTAAAAAAAATTATCAGTTAAAATTCAAAATAAATGTAATAATGCCATCTAGCGGCATTTGTACGTATCTATCCACAGTAAAGTTTTCATATTCAAAAATCACGTGTGTCATCGACTATGGCCAGATAATCGATTGCTAATTGCTAAGAAATATATAGACTTTGATAAGCTTTATTCTCAATTTATTCAAATTAACCTTCTACTGACATTCCTTGTTTTTCCCCTGTAGTCTTCATATGTTAACGATGTAAATGGAACCAGAAATAGAGGAAGACCGAGGAAAACTTGGCACGATCAAATATATCAAATATTGCATGTCGGCCACGTGAGAAGTCAGAGAAATCGACGCGCGTGCATGACACGATGTATGAATGTTGAGGAAGAAAAGTGTGACAGTCCATTATTTCTGCCTACCCCTTCGGGAAGACGGCGTGATGGTTAGTTAGTTAGTTTAGTTTTTTGATTATTATTCTGGTATATCGACTTTTATATCATTGTTCAAGAAACAATAGATGCTAATTTGTTTTAATTAAATTATGGAGTTCCATAATGAAAAATTATGAAACTTAATAAAAAATATTTCAAAACTTGTCGAGAAAAATCAACTAAAAAGTGAAAAAAAACGGTGTTTTAATTCATAACAAATATATATCTTATTTTAGATAAACTTGAGGCGTTATTATCACATTGGGAATTCCGTAACGCCGAATTTCTTTTATGAATTAAAACAATGTTTTTTCCTGTTTGAGTTTATTTTTCTCGACATGTTTCGAACGCTTATACCTTCATCATCGGGAAAACGATCAGTTTATATCATTCTGCCGATGATGAAGGTGTAAGCCTTCGAAGCATGTCTAGAAAAATAAACTCAAAATGGAAAAAAGTGTTATAATTCATAAAAAAAAAAATTCTATGTTTTTTTTTTTACCGAAATACTATGTGGAATGGAATTCATGGCATGACCAAATTAATCAAAAAAAATAATGTTGATCATGTTAGAAGTCGGAAGAATGGACGTGCGTGTATGACTCGTTATATGAATGTGGAGGAATCTAGAGAGGTGTGTCAGGATAGAGTAGTGTGGCGGTCCATTTTCTCTGCCTGCTGTTTGTTTTTTAATGTATATTTTTATTATTATTTACAATGAACTTCTACCAAGAAATAAAAAAATCGTTGTGATCTGTTTCTTTGCCTCGACATATTTCTTTGGCGATTTTATAAGCCAATCGGACCATCGGAAGCGATCACGAATAACAATGTGAAAGGAAGGAGGAAGCGACCGCGAAACAAAAGCGTCGTTGTTCATTCGTTTTGTACGCCTGTATATATTTTGGAACGATAATTCGTTAATGTTTAAAAAAAAAGGCGGGAAAAAATGAGCAAACAACGTGTCAATGTCAGACTCACGCCCCAGTTACGAATGTCTAAACGACAACTGCCAAGTTCTAACCTATTTCAACCTGAAAAACACTCCACAATACTCCCTTTTAGCTTTTATATATTTAAAAATATATATTTTTACACCGGAAACATTAAGATGAATCTTGGATCTATGTTTTTTTTTAATTTCACTATATCATTTTTAATTCAAAAGACTTCTGCATTGAGACGAAAAGTATTCGTCAGTTCTACGTCCTTGGTCACGGATACGAGCAATCTGTCCTTGAGACCTGTGGTTATAAATATGCGGAACGCGATACCTTGATTTGTATTTTTTTTAATTTCTTTTACAAGCTATATACAAACGTATTTTTCTTTTAATAGATCTGACGATCTGTTACACAGATATCATGTCTCCTCGGGTGATGAGGACCAGGTATCCCTGCATCTCTTAGATGATGTCTGGAATAGATTTCGTATATGCGAGTCTGTCAATATCCATTCTGGCTATATGGTCCCTCCAGTATCTTCTTCTGGATCTACTCCACCGAATGATATCCTCTATTTCACAATTCTTTCTAATGTCTGCGTTACGGACACGATTTTGAAGAGTTTTTAATATTCTTCTTCTTATTTTCGTCCTGTCACACCTCCGTGGTTCATAGGGCCTCAAGGAACCTTCTCCACCCGACTCTATCGCATGTCTGATGCCTGACATCATCCCAAGTGAGGCCTGCTGCCTTAACCTCGTCCTGCAGGGCTCTTCTCTAGGTCTGCCTCGTTTTCTCTTTCCCCTATAGGGGACCAGTCTAATGCGCCCTTAGCGATGCAAGCTGGGTTCCGTCTCAGAGTATGACCGATCCACTGCCATTTGCGTCTAGCGACTTGTTCTCTAGTTGGCTTTTCGCCTGCTATGGTCCATAGAATGGCATTTGCAACTGTTTGGGGCCAATAGTTCTTGAATATTGAGCGTAGGCACCTATGTATAAACACCTGGAGTTTTCCAATAACGTCCGCGGTAGATTTCCAAGTCTCACTTCCGTACAGCAGTACACTTTTATCGCTACTGCTAAATATTTGGAGGGCCATACAGGGCGAAGCAAGATGTAACAAATTCATAAATTAGAATGAATTTGTTACGTACATTATTATCATAGTCTTCTTGTTCCTCTCCTATCGGAAGTTGGACAGCATCATGTTTAGAAGGTTTTTAAATCATACATAGCCAGGATTTCTTCTTCTACTGACACTTCATTTTCCATTAATTTTACATTGGACAATCAGTTGGACGACCTTCGTGGCCGAGTGGTAAGAGCTCTGACTGCCGACTGACTCTGTGATTGTCACTTTTCTTTGGTCTTTTGTACAATTCACTTGACAAAATTTCGGAGAAATCGACGTGCGTATTTGACATGATGTATGAATGTCGAGGAATCGAGAGAAGTATGTAAGGAAAGAAAAGTGTGGCAGTCTATTCTTTCTGCCTACCCCTTCGGAGAAACGGCGTGATATATAGGGCCATAGAGGGCTCCCTCCGCTTACCCGAAGCTGTTATAGGCGCAGCGGCGCCTTTCGTCAGCTTCACTCGTGCACTCCCTAGACCCGTCCCCCGTCCATGCGGGACTTACGTTAAAAAAATATATATATGTATATTTGCAACCAAGGGTGACCTAGACCACATTTAAGCTACGCCACTCTCCCTTGATGTCCCTTTTATGTACTATATTATATTGAACAATTTACCATTTAACAATAGTCAAATATTTGTAACTTCTATATGAAAAATTATATAATAGTCTATTGTTTTGGCCGAAACACTATGATACTTCAACATTATTAACTGTTAAATTATAAAACTCTGTTTATGTATCACATATTTTATTTTTATCTTTCGCGACAGCTGTTTCGTCAACCTATGTTGACATCATCAGTGTTACAAAAAAAAAACGGTAAGAATTTTGCAAACACCGTTTGAAAGGTGTTAACGTTCATTTTCGCGTTGTCCGTCACGGCATTGTACAATCAAACAAAATTCCATATACCAACGTTGGAAACTGTATTCGTTAATTCGCGATTTTCTAATATTCGCGTAGTGTTCATGACGAGCTCTCTACGGCGTTGTGGCAGATCGGTGCTTATTTTAGAACGGGCATAAAAATGGACCATTTTCAGAGACCTATATATTTTTTTTATTACATATTTGAATTATGGGGACGTTGACGCTTCGCTCTGATTCGTGCTCAATGTTCCACGTAATTAAAAATGTATAACCAAACTCACCATCACGCCGTCGCGTCGAAGGGGTAGGCAGAAATAATGAACTGCCACACTTGTCTTTCCAGACATATTTCTCTCGATTCCTCAACATTCGTACATCGCGTCATGTACGCGCTTCGATTTCTCAGATTCCTCACGTGGCCGACATTCGATATTTGATTTATTTGATCGTGCCACGTTTTCCATTTATTTACCATTCTTTCTTCATTCATTATTAATAATAATATTAATACTTTCATTATTTTGTTCATAACACCATCATTCGCACCGCATTCACTTCTTATATTTTCATTCGACACTCTATCATACACAGAGTATCCACACATTCGCCTAAGAGATCTCATTACTACTGCATTTATTCTACTTTCTTTCTTTCTTACTTCTAGTTCCATGCTTCGCTTCGATACATAAGGGATACATTCCTAGAAGGAATGTATTCAATAACCAATAACCCTGTATAAGCAACTACTCGTAGAAATTTCAGATTTCAGAAAATAATTATTTTTAACTTAATATGATAACATTCTAAACTGTTACCGTAATTTACTTAAAATAATATTTAATTTCTAACTCATATTCTATATTTTTTTTTCTGTACAAATTATTTCGGGATATTTTTCAAAACTCTCCCTGCTTTTCTGTTTGAAACCGAGAATTTATATATTTGTGCATTTCTCTCTCCAATTCCTATCTTTGTAGTAAATATTATATATTAACTATTATTTAACTTTTAAAAACTTTAATTTGAATGTATTTTTTTCTTTTCGTTATTTGTTATTTGCTCGATTGTTTAGTTTAGTTAGTTTTAAGTAAGTTTATGTATAATTTTTCACAATCTACAATACTAGCTATAGAAGACAACGAGACGACAACTCTTGCAGCAAAAAGTGTCTACAGGCTCGAGTGTACACAGAGGTCCATGGAAAGACAGATACTTGGTGTGAGCTTGCATGACCGCATAAGAAACGAAGAAATCAGACGCCGCACCAGGGTTACTGACGTCATGGACCGAGTGGCAAAATTGAAATGGCAATGGGCTGGACACTTGGCTAGACAGGGTGGCAACAGATGGACACCCAGGATACTCAGTTGGAGACCATGGGAGAATAGACGAAGTGTCGGAAGGCCACCGATGAGATGGACCGATTATATTATCAAAAGGGTTGGAAAATCTTGAATGCAAAAGGGACAGGATAGAGACGAGTGGAAGAAATTGGAAGAGGCCTATATCCAGCAGTGGAGGGAAGAAGGCTAGCAAAGAAGAAGAAGATGACTAGCTACAATAATGTTTAAAATAACTCATGTCAAAAATAGTGTTTAAAGGAACTCGTATCATAAATAGTGTTTAACCCATGCCATAAATAGTGTTAAAAAAAACTCATGCCATAAATAGTGGGGTATCAATAATGAGAGTCCTCTCACGATACTGCCATATTTAATCGAATTAAAAATAATAATAATAATAAATAACAATTGGAGGTCTATTCCGCTTTCTTACTTTAAGCATGGACCACTCTTAAAGGGTACTACAATCCTGTTAAATCCTATCCCGAAGTTAAAACTCTATACCGTGCCCTAACCTAGTTGAAAAATGTAATGTGACGTCACGATACATGTATACTTAGAAAGATGAACCATTGTGTAGAAACGTGCGGTTCGAACCGCCTCCCACAATGATCTATCGCCAGCCTTGAACCGGTTGGAGCACTGTCCTCCTTTCTTCGAACGGGGCGACTTCCTAAATATATAATACATATATTTTTTAATACGTTTTAAAATGATGGACCAATATTTGGCATGGCTTCAAAAGGGACCAATTAATAGATTTTACGGCTTTCCAAGATATCCGAGGGCAATAAAATTTCGCAACAGATTTTACTGTTTTCGTTTTTTTCATAACCGCGATCTCGCCGACGGAAAATAATATCGAACTTCGAAATAATAGACAGTCTCCAACATAAAAGGCGGGCCACACTGTTTTAAACAAGCTCTCCACATCGGTCTCCACCGGCGGTTTATAACTGTGTAGACACTTGTTTGAAACCAAAATTCGTTTGACCTTCAACAAACGTTTAAATACACATTCCACGTGTTGAGAGCTTGTTTTAAACCAAGTGTGGGCGCTACACCAACCGCGGGCTCCAAAACTCTCCACGTCACCCCTGTGGAGAGTTTGTTTCAAACAGTGTGGCCCGCCTTTAAGCGTGTATGGTGAAAATCTGGAGCACGTAGAAGAGTTTGTATATTTGGGTAGTATGTTAATAAAATATAGGCGAGTGGAGAGGGATATTGAAAGAAGGGTTGAGGCAGGAAACGAAGCGAATGGTGCACTCATAGTTGTCATCGCAAACAAAATTCTATCCAAAAAAGCTAAAATGGCAGTTCACAATGGTAAACAATAAACATTTTATTATTATATGTTTATTGTAACACCTGATGATGCCAACATCGTTTGGCGAAACAGCTGTCGCGATTCTCTTAGTAAATAAAAAGAAATTGTGATATTATAACAGTGTTTAAATTTTAACAGTAATGATGTTGTAGTATCATAGTGTTTCGGCCAAAACAATGGACTATTTAAGGTAGTAGTCTGGTAACTGAAGCCGATTTTCATGTCTTTTTTTAGGGCGTTTTTTTGTAGGAAAATAAAAACAAATCGTTTTGGAAATTTAGGATGTTTTTATTTACATATTAAAGATAGAATTTTTTTTTTTTTAATTTAAAAGTTTATTATTATTATTATTGATAGAAGTTGGCACCTCGAAAAAAAGCTCGTGGGTGGCCCCGGTGAATTTGGCTCTTGATGTTATCTGAAATCAAAAATTCTTGAAAATTCTTAATCTAAAGACATGTCATTCTCGTCGGAACTATCGAGACATTTTTTCACCCCCAACTTTTTATTTTACAACCCCTTTTTTGCTGACTTTTTTTTTCAAAGTCCGCCATTTTGTTATTTATCCATGAAATTTAACTTCTGTAGTTCCGACCAGAATGACATGTCTTTAGATTAAGAATTTTAAAGAATTTTTGATTTCAGATAACGTCAAGAGCCAAATTCACCGGGGCCCCCACGCGCTTTTTTTTCGAGGTGCCAACTTCAATCAATAATAATAATAAACTATTAATTTTTTTCAAAAAATTTTTTTTTCTCTATCTTTAATATGTAAATAAAAACATCCTAAATTTCCAAAACGATTCATTTTTACTTTCCTACAAAAAAACGCCCTCCAAAAAGATATGAAAATCGGTTTTGATTACGGAAAAATCAGCTTTACCCTAGAAGTAAGTAGAAAATCGTCTAATAATGTAATGTCCGTAATGCTTTCATTCCCTTTACATTCACTACTCATATCTTCGTTGGACACTCTTCATTCTAAATTTGTTCTAAACTAGTAATGTAGTCATAAACCCAGCATATTTCTGTCGAATTTTTCAAGTGATATATAAGTGCAGCTAGCGGTGCCATAATGATGTGTGTCACGAGCTGACCTTCCGCTAATGACCACTGAAATAATTCCTCAAGGATCCGTTACTCGCTCCAACGCTTCTGTTACTTAATCGATAATTCCCAAGATGGCTCTCCAGTCTTCATTCAATGCGGCTGCAAGGCTGATAAAACGTGCGCCAAAGAGTACTCATAATACGCAACACCTTAAAGAGCTCCATTGGCTGAAATGTCCAGAAAGACAGACCATTCTGTCGATGGCAGTCAACCAGCCGAAACCGGTCGCTGTCTTAACCCTCCCTTCCCTATGATGGGTATCTTCTACACGTTGATTCTAAAAACCATCAATATCTCTATAAATATAATAAATACAAGGTTAAGATTTTAGGTATTCCTCCATAATATATTTACGCATTAATTTAAAAAATCATATTAATAATAATCAGAATATTAGGGTACATCGGAGGTATTTTGTGAACATCGGAAACAAAATTCGTAGCGCTGAGTACGCGACACTATATTCGCATCTCACTCTTGCATATGTTCTAGCTCAATGTTCTCACTCTCGCCGTCCCGCCGCGCCTTCGGCAGTCGCTTTCGGGCTTGCAACCAGAGCGGGTCTATGCCCGTTCCGTGAGCGTTGCCAGATGGTTTTTTTTAATGTTTTTAGCAATCAAATCTCAATTATTATAATTTTTGACTTCAATTATAATTATATAAGGGGATTAGCTATGAATGTTTTTTTTTTATATTTAAAATCGCTAATTTTTAACGCGTACTGACTACCCAACACCGGAACGCACGTTTTTATTTTAGCACCGTAAGGGAAAGGTTAATAAAGTGAGTGTTAATCTCTATCCTGCGCCACTTGGAACAGGTTCTGAACTCTTGTTATTCCTGTCCAGTCTTTGATGTTCCGCAGCCAGGACAGCCGCCTTCTACCAACTCCCCGACGTGCCTCCACTTTACCCATTAATATCAGTCGAAGGAAGTGGTATTTTTTTCCTCTTAGCACATCACCCAAATATGAAACTTATAATTTTCACACTCGACAACAGTTCTCTATTGGCTCTGGCTCTCTGTAGAACATCTGCATTACAGACCCTATCGGTGCACGGTATACGGAGCATTCTGCGGTATATCCACATCTCGAACGCTTCCAACCGGTTCATTACATTCACTTTTAGAGTCCAGGTTTCGCAGCCGCATAGTAGAACAGACCATTTAATAACATTATGCATTCTTAATCAATAATGAAATAAAACGATGTTTTTTAACTACTTCCACTTTTGTCTTTATTTCGAAAGCGACCGGTTTCGCCAGGCTCGCTGGCATCGACAGACTGGTCGCACTATTGTAAACTTAGTCCTTTATGTACATACAGATCAGTGTTAGTAAACATGATTCTTTACAAAAATAATCTTAAAATATTTATGTAAAATTTACTGAATTCAAATATTGGTATTATTACAGTATTGAGGTTAAAATGAACTTCCATCAAGAGATTTCAGTAAAATCATTTGATTATCTTATACATTCATTGTCGGAGTTTTAAGTTAAGATTGTCGTTGCAAAAGAATGTTACAACAAGTAAGAGTTAAAGTGAGTTACGGGTATTTAAAAACATAACATTATTAACATTAACATCCATCAAGAGATTTCTGTAAAGTCATCAGATAAGAATTTATGCCATTCAATCAGGTGCAGAACGCAATGATTAAAAGCGTAACTCCCCTAGCCGTGGCCTTTCCAAGTCTAGGATCGACCTCGGGAATCTTAAATAATGCTTACGCATCCGCGACAAACGCGACGCCACACTATTTTACTTGCTCGGGCCTTGAAACAAGACAACGGTCATTAAAAATAAACTAGTGTATAATTATCATAGGTATGACAATGGAAACCGTAAGAGTGCAGTACGTATTGGAGTTTTAGTGCCAACGCTTGTGGTTAAAGGCGTAAAATTTAATTCAATTTGTTTTTGTATGCAACAGGTCGTTTGTACCCAATTTTTTGCTAGTTGACCAAGGGTGTGGTTTGCATCAAATTGTTACATTTTTACTGGTTCTTGGGCCTAATGAAGGTGGTAGTTTCCCGTTGCTTTCCCCATTTGTATACAGCAGGTTATTTGAACACAATTGATGTATACAACTTTTTACCTGACATGTGATAGGTAGCTAATGTATCGATAGTGCCACGTTTTCCTCTATATATAATTCCATTTACATCGTTAACATATAATTTTTTAAACTGTTAATGAATAAACTTTTTTTTTTGTATCACAATTGTATTTTATTTTACGCGACAGCTGTTTCATCAACCTATGTTGACATTGGTTGATGAAACAGCTGTCGCATAAAATAAAATACAATTGTGATACAAAAAACAAAGTTTATTCATTATCAGTTTAAAATGTTAAGGTTTCATAGTGTTTCGGCCAAAACAATGGTCTATATACTTTTTACCATTCTTTTTTCATTAGAATTTACATGTGTCCAAACCATCTTAAAGATCCTTTCATTATTTTGCTCATAACACTTTCATTCGCACCTCATTCACTTCTTATATTTTCATTCGACACTATCATACACAGATTTTCTACACATTCGTCTAAGAAAACTCATTTCTACTGCATTTATTATACTTTCATCCTTCTTTTGCCAGTTCAATGCTTCGCTTTCATACATAAGGGTCCCCACAGGAACACCATTGTGCACTGCCATTTAAGCTTTTTTGGATAGGCTTTTGTTTGCGATGACAATTTTCAAATCAAATCGAATCAGTTAAACTCGAAAGACCGACAAACAGCAAAATGTTTAAGGCATCTATTGAGTACAGTTAAAATATTATAAAAATACAACATAACACCAGGAACGCATTATAGATGGTTCGACATTAGGATGACGAGATACTTTCTAGAGTCGAGAGTATTTGTCCCCTGAACGTACCTCACTAATATGAAAGACGTCGATCTCCGAGGTGACCGCGTTCAACAGACTAATTGCTCTTCCCACTGGTGTCACCAGAGGCAGATAGAAAAAACAATCAATCAATCAATAAAGCAATCAAACTGCTGAACATGATCGCTTCGGGGATCGATGTCTTTCATATTCGTGAAAGTACGTTCAGAGGACAAATACTTTTGACTTTGGAGAGTATCTTGTATTCCTAATGTCGAACTATCTCTCATGCGTTCCTGGTATTATATATTTATTATATTTTACCTGTTCTCAATATACTCGTATGTCTTAAACTATAAAAAAAATTTGTAATATCTTTTGAGAAAATAAACTGATTTGAAATCTGTGCTGTCGCTGTCGGAGAAATCTATCGGGGACAAAAAGACCAACACCCTCTAGTACGGTCGATTATTTTAAGTGCACCGTTCACTTTGGTACGTCAGTTATAATTATTTTTTTAAAATACAAATGGTTTTTGTTTATAGTTTTCGATTTCGTTCTGTTTTTGCGGTGCGTAATGTTACTCCGTCGATACGCCTGCCGGAGGAAATCAAGAGTGTTGTGACGCGACACACAGATTCGGAACAATGTCGACCGTTATTCCTTATTTGAAATCATTGTGGCGCGCAGGTGACGGCTGCCGCGTCATTGACCACGGTAGCGGACCGCACACGAGACCTAATCAATTTATTTTAAATTTACATATCGCACCAGTTTGTGTATTTATATAACCATGTGGTAACTTGTCGAAGCCTGTGGAAACTTGTATAAGCTGTAGCTTGTCGAAGTCTACGGTAACTTGTGTAAGTAAGCCTGTGGTAACTTGTCGAAGGCTTTGGAAACCTGTGGTAACTTGTGGAATCCTGTGGAAACTTGTATAAGCCTGTACTAATTTCCCGAAGCCTGGGAAACTTGTATAAACTGTCGCTTGTCGAAGTCTATGGTAACTTGTGTAAGTAAGCCTGTGGTAACTTGTCGAAGCCTTTGGAAGCCTGTGGTAACTTATTGAACTCTGTGGAAACTTGTATAAGCCTGTACTAATTTCCCGAAGCCATGGATACTTGTATAAGCTGTAGCTTGTCGAAGTCTATGGTAACTTGTGTAAGTAAGCCTGTGGTAACTTGTCGAAGCCTTTGGAAGCCTGTGATAACTTGTGGAATCCTGTGAAAACTTGTTTAAGCCTGTAGTAACTTGTCGAAGCCTGTGGTAACTTGTCGAAGCCTGTGGTAACTTGTGGAATCCTGTGAAAACTTTTAAAAGCCTGTAATAACTTGTTGAAGCCTGTGGTAACTTGTCGTAGCCTTTGGAAGCCTGTGATAACTTGAGGAATCCTGTGAAAACTTGTGGAATCATGTGGAAACTTGTATAAGCCTGAAGTAACTTGTCGAAGCCTGTGGTAACTTATATACCCTAAGGATACTGCGACACCGGAGTGACAGAGTAGGAGTCAAGACACGGGTGGCTTGTGATCACGCAATGTGGCGCGAAGCGTATAGTGTGGCCGGTCCCATAGTACGCCATACGTTGGTTCGCCAGGTGTTTCATCTTGACTCCTACTCTGGCACTGCGTTGTGGCCGTACCCTAAGTAAGCCTATGGTAACTTGTCGAAGCCTGTAGTTGTTTGTCGAAGCCTGTAGTTATTTGTCGAAACCTATAATTATTTGTCGAAGCCTTTGGTAACTTGTGTAAGTAAGCCTGTGGTAACTTATATAAATAAACCCATGGTAACTTGTCAATGATGAGTGATCTGTCTGTAAACTGTCTGCTTTACGCGGACGACGCCGTTCTCGTTGCGGATAGTGCGGACGAATTACAAGTCTTGGTGTCGAGAATGTATGAGGTATGCAAGTCGAACGATTTAATGATGAATGTCGGAAAGTCAAAGGTGTTAGTTTTTGAAAGGGAAGAGCAAATGACAGTTTGTAATATAAGTGTAAATGAAGAGAACTTGGAACAGGTGAGCGAATTTGTGTATTTAGGTAGCATGTTCACAGCGGATGGCCGAACGGACAGTGATATTGAAAGAAGGGTTGGTGCGGGTAACAAAGTGAATGGAGCTTTAAAAGTAGTTTTTGGAAACAAGAATTTATCAATGAAAGCGAAAATGGCCGTTCACAATGGAGTTCTGGTTCCAACCCTTATGTATGGAAGCGAAGCATGGAACTGGCAGAAGAAAGATGAGAGCAGAATAAATGCGGTAGAGATGAGGTCCCTAAGACGTATGTGCGGTAGAACGATGTACGACAGAATCTCAAATGCTGATATTAGGAAAGAGTGTAGAGCGAAAGAAGGTATTATGAACAAAATTATGAAAGGTTCGCTTCGTTGGTTCGGACATATGGAGCGCATGGGTGAAGAAAGAATGGTTAAAAAAGTATACGTTAACAATGTAAATGGAGTAAGGAGTCGAGGTAGACCGAGGAAAACATGGCATGACCAAATTAATCAAATATTAAAAGTTGGTCATGTCAGAAGCCGGAAGAATCGACGTGCGTGTATGACTCGATGTATGAATGTGGAGGAAGCTAGAGAGGTGTGCCAGGATAGAGTAGTGTGGCGGTCCATTCTCTCTGCCTACCCCTGCGGGGAAACGGCGTGATGGTTTTGTTGTTTTGTTGTTGTAACTTGTCAAAGCTTCTTGTAACTTATACAGGTACGTGGTAACTTGTCGAAGCCTGTTGTAACTTGTCGAAGCCTATGGTAACTTGTCGAAGCCTGTGGTAACTTGTATAAGTAAGCCTACGGTAACTTGTATAAGTAAGCCTGTGGTAACTTGTATAAGTAAGCCTGTGGTAACTTATATAAATAAGCCCATGGTAACTTGTCAAAGCTTCTAAACTGGTACGTGGTAACTTGTTGAAGCCAGTTGTAACTTGTAAAAGGAGTTAAAAATCTGTTAATATTGCATTATATAAGAATTAGTTTTGTTTTAAATTATGCTTGTCGCGTGTGTGCCAGTTTAATAGTTAGATTTCAATACATCGATATTAGAATAATTTATTAATATTTATCATATCCGCGCTGTTCCTACGTGACTTGGATCTTATGACGGTTGTATTCGTGACTATTTCGTATTCAATACAAATTACGTTCAATGCAAATTGAATATAGCTCACTTCCTTTAAACTAGTACGAGTACGACATGAGTCCAAGTGTCTATAGATGACCAACCTGCTATGCGCTATATAAAATGCGAGTTAACCTAATTATAATATTCTATATAAACTTACTAACTAACCATTACGCCGTCTCTCCGAAGGGGTAGGCAGAATGAATGAAACGCCACACTGTTTGTCCTGACATTTCATTTATTTTAATAAAAATTACAAACATTACAGACATATTTCCAGATCGTTTGCAATTACACTATGAGAATTTAAAAGAGAAGCATAAAAAATAAGATTAAGAATTAGAAATCATCATAACATTGATATTGCATCCCTGAGGCAACTCACACTATCACGAAATATGTCGACCTACATCTCTCGATTCCTCTACATTCTACTGCAATTATTCTTTCATGCATCAATTCTTAGACTACCTCACGTGGCCGACATTCAAGATACGGGTACAATCGATTTGATCGTGCCAAGTTTTCCTCAGCCTTCCTCTATTTCTAGCCCCGTTCACGTCGTTTACATATATACCTTCTTCACCATTCTGCCTTCACTCATTCTTTCCATGTGTCCAAACCATCTCAACGACCCTTTTATTATTTTGTTCATAACATTTTTATTCGCACTGCATTCACTTCTTATATTTACATTTGACAAACAAACAAACCATCACGCCGTTTCCCCGCAGGGGTAGGCAGAGAGAATGGACCGCCACACTACTCTACTCTATCCTGGCAAACCTCTCTAGATTCCTCCACATTCATACAACGAGTCTTACACGCACGTCGATTCCTCCGACTTCTAACGTGACCAACCTTTAAAATTTGATTAATTTGGTCATGCCATGTTTTCCTCGGTCTGCCTCGACTCCGTACCCCATTTACATCATTAACGTATACTTTCGTAACCATTCTTTCTCCATCCATGCGTTCCATATGTCCGAACCAACGCAGCGATCCTTTCATAATTTTGTTCATAATACCTTCTTCTGCTCTACATTCCTTTCTTATATCAGCATTTAAGATTCTGTCGTATATCGTTCTACCACACATACGTTTAGGGACCTCATCTCTACCGCATTTTTTCTGCTTTCATCCTTCTTCTGCCAGTTCCATGCTTCGCTTCCATACATTAAGGTTGGGACCAGAACTCCATTGCGCACTTGCCATCTTGGCTTTTTTGGACAGGCTTTTTAGAACTTAACTACAATAAAACTTGCACCCATAAAATATAATAAAAGAAAACAAAAAAAAAGAAAAAGAAAACATGCGTTTCCATTTTTTATTATTATTATTTATTGTATTTGAAATGGGACAAATATTTAAACCTATTCATAAAAAATGTAATCGTATGTCGCGTCAGGATTCCGAGAAAAAAGTGTAGTGAAAGGAGTAATTTCTAATAAATCTACGAAATATGTGTGAAAAACGTATATGTTACGAAAAAAACAAAAAATATATAAGACGATGAACGGGAAAAAGTAGGTTAATATGGAGAATCTTCACATCTTGTATAGGGTGTTTTTTTAGAGGTATACAATACATATTCAAAATGAAAAAAAAAACACATTAAAATAATGTAAATGTTATGATATTGGCTTTATTTAATAGATAATTTTAGGATGAAAGTAGAATAAACGAATATGTGGCAACTCTGTATATGATAGTGACAAATGCAAGTATAAGAAGTGAATGTGGTGCGAATGAAAGTGTTATGAACAAAATAAGGAAAGGGTCATTAAGATGGTTTGGACACATGGAAAGAATGAGTGAAGACAGAATGGTAAAGAAGGTATATGTAAACGGCGTGAACGTAGCTAGAAATAGAGGAAGGCCGAGGAAAACGTGGCACGATCAAATCAATCAAATATTGAATGTCGGTCACGTGAGGAGTCGGAGAAATCGACGTGCGTGCATGACAAGATGTGTGAATGTAGAGGAAGCGAGAAAAGTATGTCAAGACAGAACAGTGTGGCGTTCCATTCTTTCTGCCTACTCCTCCGGGGGGACGGCGTAATGGTAAGTTAGTTAATTTTATGCCATTATTGTTTAAATATGATTTCGGGCATATGAGCGCCACGGCTAGCTCGAATGGAGCGCAATCGAAAATCCAATTTTCGACAATTTTCGTCTTTGTGGATGCGTATTATCCACTAGAGTGTACGTGGTGCGAAAACGATCCATGGTCTTCCGAATAACTTGCTCGGATGGACGATTATGTCGACCGTAAAAATGGACGCAGTGCATGATAAATTTGGCGAACCGAATCATGATTTTCAAAATAATTTTGCACAATTTCCAAGCGCTGTTCTGACGTCAGTCTATTCATAGTGAAATGGCAAAACGTTCTGACTACAAATCAACTGTAAACTGTCATATTGACAGTCTGTAGAAACAAGGTTGCCAGTTTAAAAACCAAACCACTATAGGACTGCAAATAGAAATATATCCACAAAAGCAAATATGGCAGTACACAATAGAGTTCTAGTGCCAACCCTCATGTATGGAAGTGAATCTTGGAGCTGGCAAAATAAGAATGAAAGCAGGATAAACCCCGTAGAAATGAGATAACTAAGAAGAATGCGAGGGAAAACGTTGTATGAAAGAATACCGAACTATGAAATAAGAAAGAAATGTAAGGCTGATGACTGCATCATGGATAAAATTTAAAAAAAGTATCCCTGAGATGGTTTGGATATATGGAACGAATGGATGAGAGTAGAATGGTTAAAAAGGTGTACACAAGCAGTGTGAGTGGAAAAAGAAGTCGAGGACGACCGAGGAAAACATGGCATGACCAAATTATTCAATTATTAAAAGGCGGCCACATTCGAAGTCGGAATAATCGACGAGCGTGCATGGTACGATGTATAAATGTAGAGGTATGCCAGGACAGAGCATTGTGGCGATCCATCCTCTCTGCCTATCCCTCCGTGGAAATGGCGTGATGGTTAGTTAGTTAGTTAGTTAAGCAGGTGTTAATAAAACCCACGTTAAAATTTAATTATACTTGAAATGTTTCTAATATTGTTTTTATATGTTTGTTTCAGGTAATTATCACGAGTATCCTTAATAGGACACACCGCGGGCGTAAGACAAGTGGATATAACGGTATTTATTTTAAATATTTTTACGTTCGGCGCGCCATTGAGGCAATGACAAATTGACGTGGTTGACACAAGACCTTGGACAGCCAATTGAACTTTTTTTTGTCTAGTGTAATGTCTGCCTTGATTCTACATCATAGTACTGTTATCCTTCTGCTAACATCACGTTATTTTATCCTATAGACAGAAAGGATGGATCACCACACTTTTGTATCCTGACACACTTTTAAATTTTCAACAATCATGCACGTTAATTTTGACGATTCTTCTCATGTTCGAAATTTTTAATTTATATTTTGGATCATGCCACATAATTAAATTAAAATGCTTCTCACGACTCTTCAACATACATACATCGTGTCATCCATGCACGTCCTTTTTTATGAATATAACTCCTCGCGTAGTGGAGATTTTAAAAATAATTATTGTGCATTTTGCCACGTTTTTGATTGACATTTCTATATTTTGAAACATTACCATTTTCGAATTTTTATGAATTAAAACACTTTTTCCACTTTTGAGTTTATTTTTCTCGACATGCTTAGAAAGCTTGCGATGATGAAGGTGTAAGCCTTCGAAACATGTCGAGAAAAATAAACTCAAAAGTGAAAAAAACAGTGTTTAAATTCATAAAAACTCGTCATTATGGAATTCCACAGTGTTAATGCCTTAAGTTTATCTAAAAAAAAATATTTTAACTAACTAACTAACTAACCATCACGCCGTCTCCCCGAAGGGGTAGGCAGAAAGAATGGACTGCCACACCTTTCTTTCCTGACATATTTCTCTCGCTTCCTCAACATTCATACATCGTGTCATGCACGCGCGTCGATTTCTCTGACTCCTCACATGGCCGACATTCAATATTTGATTTATTTGATCGTGCCACGTTTTCCTCGGTCTTCCTCTATTTCTGGTTCCATTTACATCATTAACATATAATTTTTTTACCATTCTTTCTTCATTCATTCTTTCCATATGTCCAAACCATCTTAATGATCCTTTCATTATTTTGTTCATGACACCATCATTCGCACCGCATTCACTTCTTATATTTTCATTCGACACTCTATCATACACAGAATATCACATTCGTCACATTCTGTCTCTCTTTTTGCCAGTTCCATGCTTCGCTTCCATACATAAGGGTCGGTAGAAGAACACCATTGTGCACTGCCATTCTAGCTTTTTTGGATAGGTTTTTGTTTGCGATGACAACTTTAAGTGCACCATTCACTTTGTTGCCTGCCCCAACCCTTCTTTCAATATCCCTCTCCACTCTCCCATCTCTTGTAAACATACTACCTAAATACACAAACTCAACTACTTGCTCCAAGTTTTCACCATTCACGCTAATGTTGCAGACTGTCGTGGTTTCTCGCGAGGAATCAGATAAATCGACATGCGTGCATGACACGATGTATGAATGTTGAGGAATCGTAAGAGGAAGGAAATAAAAGCGTGGCAGTCCATTCTTTCTGGCTGCCCCTTCGGAGAGACGGCGTGTTGGTTAGTTAGGTTTTTATTATTATTATTCACTAAAACATGCGTATTATTTCGATCCAGGGTCAACTTGACAAGATAATCTCTATTTCTAAGTGGATATTAATTATTTTTTAATAATATTATTTGTTTAAATTAATCTTATCGGCGTTAAGATTATGTGCGTAGATTAGAACGGTTGTTTGAATTTTTTTTAATTGGAATACTCAAGTCTCTGAATGCCTTCTTCTGCAAGGTTTCGGAGATTGTCGCAGTCTCTATAGTTAATTCACTTCAGGAAGATAATTTGCAGTAGTGTTAGAAACACATCCTAAATTGGTCAAAGAGAGCTATCAGATTGGTTCCGTGGACTTCTTCTAATTATGAAATTAATATCTTGAATTTAGGAAAATAAATTAATTTTAAAAGTGTTAAGAACAAAATAATGAAAGGATCATTAAGACGGTTTGGACACATGGAATGAATGAATGAATGAATGAAGAATGGTAAAAAAAGTATCTGTTAACTATTTAAATGGAACTAGAAATAGAGGAAGACCTAGGAAAACGTGGCACGATCAAATAAATCAAATTATTGAATGTCGGCCACGTGAGGAATCGGAGAAATTGACGCGCGTGCATGACACGATGTATGAATGTTGAGGACTCGAGAGAAATTTGTCAGGAAAGAAAAGTGTGGCAGTCGAATATTTCTACCCCGTGATGGTTAGTTAGTTAGTTTAATTAATTTTAACGGCAGAAGGACTTTAATTTTTTTTAATTACATATCAGACGTGTTTCGGACAACCGGTCCTTCTTCAGTGATTATAAAATTGTTTACAATTTTAAATATCTATCACTGAAAAAGGACCGGTTGTCCGAAACATGTCTGATATATAATTTTGTTAGTGTTATATAGACAAAGTATATAGAAAAGAAAAAGACAAATAAAACATCTATAACACAAAGTATGGTGAACATAAAAGAAAATATATACTAACTAACTAACTAACCATCACGCCGTCTCCCCGAAAGGGTAGGCAGAAAGAATGAACTGTCACGCTTTTACTGATGCGGCACTCTATCCTTCTCTTTTCGCCCCGCGGGAGACGCGGCGTGATGGGTTGCGAACCTCATCGCCACAAGAAAATATATAGTCATTTTAAATAAATGTATTACCATTATAGTTTGATTGTAAATGTAATCGGGTTGTGGTCTAGAGGACAATACACTTTTCTCTGATCTTGGGTTCAAGCCTGGACACGACCAGATTCCTTCATCATAATAACGAGCTATTTTCTGCTCATATTGGAGATTGTAAAATAAATTCTAATGCCATTAATTCAAATCCTTCGAGTTAGTCTTTTTTTAATAAAAAAAATATGTATTTATCTATGCCGTGTGACCAGTTACGGAAAAAGTAGATGAAGGCCGATGAATACGTGTCGATTGCATGCCGGAAGATAGTTTCGCGTTACGTGACTAATTTGCGATAAATAAAATTGCAGTGTGTACATTTAAAACAATGTATTATTATTTTGTTTGACTACGTGCTAAATCATTGTAAATTGCACGATGATTAATGATTTGTAAAAGCGGTATGAGTAACCCAGTTGTCAAAACTAAAACATACAAAAAAAAAGTTAATTGACTGTTTCAGGTGCTGCCCTCATACAAAATATGTTTAATTTAAATAAACTTTAAAAATGTTGTTATTTGAAATTTCACTCTAGACATTTATTATAAATAATGAAAATAATATTTTTTTAAATATATATTTGACTAAATTCCACATTGGGTTATGGTTTCGACCGGTTTCGGCAGCTCGCTGCCATCTTTCAAATCAAATCAAATCAGTTTAGACATCTATTGAGAACAGGTAGAATATAATATATTTTATAATACCAGGAACGCATGAGAGATGGTTATTGAAAGAAGGGTTGGGGCAGTCAACAAAGTGAATGGTGCACTTAAAGTTGTCATCGCAAACAAAAACCTATCCAAAAAAGCTTGAATGACATTGCACAATGGTGTTCTTGTACCGCTCCTTATGTATGGAAGCGAAGCATGGAACTGGCAAAAGAAGGATGAAAGTAGAATAAATGCAGTAGAAATGAGATCTCTTAGATGAGTGTGCGGACATTCTGTGTATGATAGAGTGTCGAATCAAAATATAAGAAGTGAATGCGGTGCGAATGATGGTGTTATGAACAAAATAATGAAAGGATCATTAAGATGGTTTGGACACATGGAGAGAATGAATAGTAAAAAATATATTAATATGTTACCCATGTAAATGGAACTAGAAATAGAGGAAGACCTAGGAAAACGTGGCACCATCAAATAAATCAAATATTTTTTAAGGATTAATTGTATCTCAATAGAGACGAAGATGTAATTTTTTTTCTGGGAACAGAATATGCTGACCGAGGCGCTTACAGGGCTTATGACCTGTCATTGGTTGGGTTGAACGATCAAATATTGCATGTCGGCCACGTGAGGAGTCAGAGAAATCGACGCGCGTGCATTACACGATGTATGAATGTTGAGGAAGCGAGAGAAAAGTGTGGCAGTCCATTATTTCTACCTACCCCTTCAGGGAGACGGCGTAATGGTTAGTTAGTTAGATTTTGATATCCGCGCGTGATATTTTCAAATCAAATCAAATCAGTTTATTAACTCAATAGACATTACAAACAGTAAAATATTTAAGGCATCTATTAAGTACAGGTAAAATATTGTTATAATACAACAAAGTACCAGGAACGCATTAGAGATGGTTCGACATTAGGAAGACAAGATACTTTCTAAAGTCAATAGTATTTGCCCCCTGAACGTACTTTCACTAACATGAAAGACGTCGATCTCCGAGGAGACCGCGTTCAGCAGACTAATTGCTCTTCCCACCGGTGTCACCAGAGGCAGATTGGTTCTGGCGGCCGGTAGGTAAAACAATCTGTGCTGTCGCTGTCGGAGATATCTTTCGGGGACAAAAAGACCAACATCCTCCAGTACGGCCGAGTTCTCAAAGTATCCCCTAATTAATCTGAAGACATGGGTTATTAGATGTCCATCTCTTCGTAGCTGTAAAGAATTGGCTCCGAGCATTCCCAGAATAAATGCCGTGGGATAGAGCCACGGATAACTACCATACTCCCTCATGTAGAGATACCTCAGAAATTTTTTCTGAACCCTCTCCAGCATAACGGAATATCTCGCCTCGTGAGGACTCCATATCAAAGAACCACTCTCGAGCCTGCTCCGAACCAATGCAATTGTTATATTCGGAAAGAAACGAATCCGCTGCACGGATGGTGGCGTATTCGCAATACGTTAAACGCGTTCTGGGGTCAAGCCCCGACCGCAACAGCTGTGTGGAGGGCGCCGACCGAGACGCAAGGTCACCAGCCAAAATTATTCGGTATAATGTTCCCGTCCGCGATACGAGCTACACTCGCCTATGCAGATGCATCTCGTATGGTACGGCTGAGACGGTTCACCATTTGATATCAATATTTTCTACTTTCTTCCTATAGACCCGTGTGGACTATTCTCCAGAGTGTTGCTCCTCCCAACTTTAACCCCTTACTGCATGATTTTTTTTAAAATTTGTAAAAAAAAATATGATGTGTAAATGATGAAAAAAAGAGACACGTATTTTTTTATTTTTCAAAAAAAATTTTTTTTCCTATTTAAAATACAAAAAAATATTTCTAGGTCTTCCCCTTTTTATCCCTATTTTACACAATATTATCCATAATTGTATATAAAAGTGATCATTTTATTACTTACCTAATGAAAATAATAATAAACCAGTGTAATTTAATTATTTATAGCGTTTTACATGTATGTGCGGTAGAACGATGTACGACAGAATCTCAAATGCTGATATTAGGAAAGAGTGTAGAGCGAAAGAAGGTATTATGAACAAAATTATGAAAGGTTCGCTTCGTTGGTTCGGACATATGGAGCGCATGGGTGAAGAAAGAATGGTTAAAAAAGTATACGTTAACAATGTAAATGGAGTAAGGAGTCGAGGTAGACCGAGGAAAACATGGCATGACCAAATTAATCAAATATTAAAAGTTGGTCATGTCAGAAGCCGGAAGAATCGACGTGCGTGTATGACTCGATGTATGAATGTGGAGGAAGCTAGAGAGGTGTGCCAGGATAGAGTAGTGTGGCGGTCCATTCTCTCTGCCTTCCCCTGCGGGGAAACGGCGTGATGGTTTTGTTGTTTTTTTGTTGTATAGCGTTTTACAAACAAAAAACTTAAAAATAACACTTTTGAATACCACGTTTGTACAGAAAATACAAAGCTCCCAGTCTCTCCACACAGGACAGACTGAATAGACTGAGATGGGCCGGTCACGTGCAGAGGATGCCGTCATCGCGAACCCAAAAATTTTTGCTGGAGTGGCACCCAGGTGGTAGAAGACCAATTTTACGAGCATTGCTGCGATGGGAGGATGAAGTTGGGAGAGATGGGGCGAAATTGTTACGAGTGTCAGATTGGAGGGTCGGAGCGAAGGACAGGAGGAGTTGGAGGCGAAGAATACTGGAGGCTAAGGCTCGATATGGGCTGTAGGGCCATCGAGGAAGAAAAAGTAGGTCCTACCTTCAGCAGTGGACGACACCAAGCCACTCCCAGTATTATAACGTGCCTCCCTATGACCGACGGACTTCTGGTGCAATTGTTTGGGTTCCTTATCAGCTGAAATGTCATAAATTGTTATTATACTCCTGAAGTGTGACGGGCTAGCATGTTAGCAGCCTAAATACACTAACGTCGTTCTGTAGCCGTGAGATAACAGCAGATAGAAGCACGCATTGGACCATACAGTTTTTATCTCCGGTCGATAATTCTGATATAATTATTCAATATTCCCGTAGCTCTGATCTCATATGGAACGCATGGATGGAGAAAGAATGGTTAAGAAAGTATACGTTAATGATGTAAATGGGGTACGAAGTCGAGGCAGACCGAGGAAAACATGGCATGACCAAATTAATCAAATTTTAAAGGTTGGTCATGTTAGAAGTCGGAGGAATCGACGTGCGTGTATGACTCGTTGTATGAATGTGGAGGAAGCTAGAGAGGTTTGCCAGGATAGAGTAGTGTGGCGGTCCATTCTCTCTGCCTACCCCTGCGGGGAAACGGCGTGATGGTTTGTTGTTGTTGTTGTTGCTGATCTCATAATATAAATAACTTTTCTATTGTATTTAAAAAAAATCAACTTGGACTTGGATCTTCTCGCTTACAGAGGTTCAGCTCTAATGGCTATTCCTCTTACGTCTGTAGGAAACATTGTTGGAATGTGATTTGGTAGTTGTTTTATGATGGGGTTAATGTATGACCCGGATTGTTCCTCCGAAAACCCACCTTTTCAATATATCCCATAAAATGTAAGCAACGGCTATCTGATTGCTGGTGTCACATGCAGCTCTCATGACTAAAAACATTATCAAAGCGCCCTTGAGGTTATTATTATTAAATTATGATAAAGTCTTATATTATTGTCAAGGAATGGAAGACCAGTTAGGGTTGGGATTGTATTTATATAAAAAAATCTGTTCCCGAGAGGAAGATAAGAGGAGCAGTGCCTGGATGGAGTCGATTCAGAGCTTTATTTATAACATAATTAACAACGACAACAAATCATCACGCCGTTTCCCCGCAGGAGTAATTAGAGAAAATGGACCACCACACTACTCCATTTTTACACACCACTCTAGTTTCTTCTTCGTCTTTCATATTAGTGAAGGTACGTTCAGGGGACAAATACTCTTGACTTTAGAAAGTATCTTGTCTTCCTAATGTCGAACCATCTCTAATGCGTTCCTGGTATTACCATATGTCGTATTTATATAATATTTTACCTGTACTCAATAGATGCCTTAAACGTTTTGCGGTTTGTAATGTCTTTTGAGTTAATAAACTGATTTGATTTGTTTGAAGATGTGCGAGAATTATGCCAGGATAGAACAATGTGGCGATCCATCCTCTCTGCCTGCCCCTCCGGGAAAACGGCGTGATGGCTAGTTATTTAGTTGGTTAGTTCACTAGAGTCTAAGGTAATGATTTTCGAAAAAGAAGGAAGCATGACAGTCTGCAACATTAGTGTAAACGGTGAAAATCTGGAACAAGTGGATGAATTAGTTTATTTAGGAAGTATGTTTACAAAGGATGGGAGGGTGGAGAAGGATATTGAAAGAAGGGTTGGGGCAGGCAACAGAATAAATGGTGCACTTAAAGTTGTCATCGCAAACAAAAGCCTATCCAAAAAGCTAAGATGGCAGTGCACAATGGTGTTCTTGTGCCGACCCTTATGTATGGAAGTGAAGCATGGAACTGGCAAAAGAAGGATGAAAGTAGAATAAATGCAGTAGAAATGAGATCTCTAAGACGAATGTGTGGCAAATCTGTATATGATAGAGTGACAAATGCAAGTATAAGAAGTGAATGTGGTGCGAATGAAAGTGTTATGAACAAAATAAGGAAAGGGTCATTAAGATGGTTTGGACACATGGAAAGAATGAGTGAAGACAGAATGGTAAAGAAGGCATATGTAAACGGCGTGAACGGAGCTAGAAATAGAGGAAGGCCGAGGAAAACGTGGCACGATCAAATCAATCAAATATTGAAAGTCGGTCACGTGAGGAGTCGGAAAAATCGACGTGCGTGCATGACAAGATGTATGAATGTAGAGGAAGCGAGAGACGTATGTCAGGACAGAACAGTGTGGCGTTCCATTCTTTCTGCCTACCCCTCCGGGGAGACGGCGTGATGGTAAGTTAGTTAGTTTTTAGTTCACTAGAGTGCCTCTGGCGCGTGTGAGATGAATATCCGATAGCTGCAAGGGCAATGCCACAAGAGATATGATTCAAGACGCGTCTTGTTCACATCAATCGAAACTTGATTTCGTTAATCTGTAGTCGGGTCCGACAGGTTTGCGGCGACTGATTTCACGACTGGAAGTAATCATTACGATTCTTATACAAATACTTTTTTTACATTATTATTATTTAATTCGATTTTTTTCTCACTAGTCTAAAACTGGTTCCGGACGATAATCCTCACGAAGCACAAAAATTGAAACACTCGAATTACCTTGCTCAAACCTTATGTATGGAAGCGAAGCATGGAACTGGCAAAAGAAGGATGAAAGTAGAATAAATGCAGTAGAAACGAGATTTCTTAAACGAATGTGTCGATACTCTGTGTATGATAGAGTGTCAAATGAAAATATAAGAAGTGAATGCGGTGCGTATGATGGTGTTATGAACAAAATAATGAAAGGATCATTCAGATGGTTTGGACATATGGAAAGAATGAATGAAGAATGAATGGTAAAAAAATTATATGTTAACGATGTAAATGGAACCAGAAATAGAGGAAGACCGAGGAAAACGTGGCACGATCAAATAAATCAAATATTGAATGTCGGCCATGTGAGGAGTCAGAGAAATAGACGCGTGCATGACACGATGTATAAATGTTGAGGAAGCGAGAGAAATATGTCAGGAAAGAAAAGTGTGGCAGTCCATTCTTTCTGCCTACCCCTTCGGCGAGACGGCGTGATGGTTAGTTGTTAGTTAGCCTTGCTCAAACGTGTAAACTAACTAACCAACCATCACGTCGTCTCCCCGAAGGGGTGCGCGGAAAGAATAGACTGGCACAATTTTCTTTCATGACACACATTGCCTCTCGATTCGGCACTCGGCACTCATACATCGTGTCATGCACGCACGTCGATTTCTCCGACTCTTCCGTAGCCGGCATATTTGATTTATTTGATGGTGCCACGTTTTCCTCGGTCTTCCTCAAAACTCTTCAAACGTGTATAAATTTAAAAAAAAGTGTCAATGGATATTAGCGGAACAAATACACGCTAACCGAAGACCTCTCATATTACGACCCAAACACCTCCAGCCGCCACAAGCGCCCAAAATCGAGGAATCCTCCTTCAGAGGAACACTCCAGGCCACACAAATCATGACCCCGCGTAAACCAACAACCCACCAAATCACCTTCCAACAATTATTTATTTATTATTATGATGATTTGTATTTTAAGTGCGCCGTTTTGTAAAATCAATTACTCCAAGGGCGCACTAGGAAATGACTGACCGAACAGTGCAGTCTTCAGATGTTTCTTAAATTTAACGTCACTATCTTCATACTAATAATAGAAACTTATGCCGTAGATGATTTCTATGATGACACTACATAGAGCCTAATATCGCGTGAAACGTAAACGATTAAAACACATTTATATTATGCGATTATGATCTTTGTATTAAATGGAATAAGGGCTAATATCCGTTGACACGTATTAAAGATTATACACTTTTAAGCAAGGAATATACTATCTTCATAATAGAGTCAAATAATATAGACCTAAAACTGAGAATACTCCTCATCAAGACCTATGTATGGAGTGTCTTGATGTACGGCTGCGAGACATGGTGCCTATCCGAAAGGGATAAGCGGAGACTAGAGGCTTTTGAGATGTGGTCCTATAGAATACTCTTTGGAATTTCCTGGAGAGACCACATCACGAATGAGGAAGTTCTTCAAGGAATCGAAGGAGGAAGGCACCTCCTCAGGACCTTGTCCGAAAGGCGTGCAAGATGGATCGGCCATGTAATACGTCAAGAAGGTCTCTTGCATGCCATAATGGAGGGTATGACCGAGGGGACAAACTCTAGGGGACGCCCACGCCGAGAGTACCTGGAGGACCTGTTGGTGGACGTGCGCTGCTCATCATATGCAGATTTCAAAAGAGCCGCACAAGACAGGGAAGAATGGAAGAGAATAATAGAGGAAATTGCTGCAAACCAATCCCAGGATTGAAACCAGAGAAGAAGATCTTCATACTTAATACTAACATGGAGGCTATTCCACGCCAACGGACCCGCAACGCTGAAAGCACGATCATAGAAACATGCTTTATTGGCTCTGACTGGAATCGCTATGTTGTTTGCACTTGTTTCACAACAATGTAAGAGGAATAGCCACATGAGCTGAACCTCTGTAAGCCAGAAGATCCAAGTCGCAAGTATTTTAAGCTATATAAACTTTACCTTCATTTTTTTTTTAATTTATCACTAGTCTTCAATTTGTTCCTGGTAAAAATCTTCACAAAGACCAAAAATCGCGTGTAAAAGGCGGGCCACACTGTGATAAACATCGGTTGTATAGGGCTTCTATCTCATTCTACGCCGGGTAAAATAATGCGAGGAAGAGAGATAAACGTACCATGTTTATTGTGCATGTTTGTTTGTTGCACATGGTACGTTTATCTCTCTTCCTCGCATTATTTTACCCGGCGTAGAATGAGATAGATAGTCTGGCTCGTTGGTGGAAACCGATGTTTATCACAGTGTGGCCCGCCTTTAAGGCTTAAATTCCTTGCTTAAAAGTGTATAATCTTTAATACGTGTCAACGGATATTAGCCCTTATTCCATTTAATACAAAGATCATAATCGCATAATATAAATGCGTTTTAATCGTTTACGTTTCGCGCGATATTAGCCTCTATGTAGTGTCATCATAGAAATCATCTACGGCATAATATCTATCATCCTTGGTTTGGAAATTTGAGTCTTACGACCGTCCGACCTTGGAGTCATTATCGCCCGTCTGTCTCTTCGGAACAATGACCGTTGTTGGTGCGCCCGCTCGCGTTTCACAAACGCGACGTAGCCACTTTGGCGAAAACTCTTCGCGGTTCTTTTATATACTATTTCTGTTGAATTCAACATCTTTTGCGGGTTTTAGAGTTTTTATCGAAGTTACCTTGCCGTTGTGTCTTGAGCGTTTTGTGTGTACTTGTACATTGCGTTAGATTTATTGTATTTGCATAATAATAAAATTTAAACAGATGTTCTTATCGAGTGTTATTTGGTTGATTTTTAACGTAATATGGGAGGATTTTCAGATATTTAAATAGCTAAGACAGTAGCAACATTAGCGTGAACGGTGAAAATTTGGAGCAAGTTGATAAATTCGTGTATTTAGGTAGGTAGTATGTTTACAAGAGATGGGCGAGTGGAGAGGGATACTGAAAGAAGAGTTGAGGCAGGCAACAAAGTGAATGGTGCACTTGAAGTTGTCATCGCAAACAAAAACCTATCCAAAAAAGCTAGAATGGCAGTGCACAATGGTGTTCTTCTACAGACCCTTATGTATGGAAGCGAAGCATGGAACCTGCAAAAGAAAGATGAAAGTAGAATAAAGAGAAAGAGAAGCAGTAGAAATGTTATCTCTTAGACGAATGTGCGATACTCTGTGTTTGATAGAGTGTCTAATGAAAATATAAGAAGTGAATGCGGTGCGAATGATGGTGTTATGAACAAAATAATGAAAGGATCATTAAGATGGTATAGGATAGCTAAAAAATATGCTCTTATCTTACAAAAGTATTTTAAAAGAATACAATAATATGATAGTGTGACAAAAGGGTCATTAAGATGGTTTGGACATATGGAATGAATGAATGAAGAAAGAATGGTAAAAAAAGGTTATGTTAACGATGTAAATGGAACCAGAAATAGAGGAAGACCGAGGAAAACGTGGCACGATCAAATAAATCAAATATTGAATGTCGGCCACGTGAGGAGTCAGAAAAATGGACGTGCGTGCATGACATGATGTGTGAATTTTGAGGAAGCGAGTGAAATATGTCAGAATAGAAAAGTGTGGCCGTCCATTCTCTCTGTTGACCCCTTCGGGAAAACGGCGTGATGGTTTGTTGTTGTTGGTATGCCTCTTAGGGCCTTAAATGTGGTAGTTTCCCGTCGCTTTCTACATTTTTATACATACACATTCGAAATTCGAATCGGCCCTTTCGGTCTAGCGGGTTTGTAATGATACGCATTTACTTTTAATCAATTATAATACTCGTACATAGACTAGACTAGGAAACGAACCGTCGACCTCAAAAGTGACGCCATAAAAAGCAAGACCAATAAAAAACGACCTTATAGAAACGATCACGACCAATTAGAGAAAACTCTATGCTTTACGTTCGCCATTTAAATATATGAATATTCATATGTTGATGTTTACATTTTTTCATCTTGATTGAAATACATTATGTTAAATCCCCATGCATAAGAACTAAAAATGTCAAAAGAAATTACCTAATGATCATGACTCACCGTTCTAACATCCTTTTTGTACTTGTGCACACTTTCTCCCTTACATTTTACATATATTTTTTTTCATATGTTGTTCTCTGATCTTATGTTTAGTATATTCTGTTTCCCTGGCGAAACTCCGGCGGGAGCGAAACCGGTTGGTTCGATACAACAAAATCAAGTGGTATAAAAACTATGTACATAAGTATTATACATATTTTTAATAATGCCATATCACAAATAAACTGCCTTATTCGTTTTTTTTTACATCTTCGTGATTACTCTATTTTCATTAATCAAAATAATAATAATTATTTAAAAAAATCTGTATAATATTTTAATTAGGCTAATCTCACTTGGTTTTGTGGATTTGACCGCTTTCGGCAATTTTCGCTGCCATCTGGTGACCATACCAGAAGATGGCAGCGAGCTACCGAAACCTGTGGAACCCATAAAACCATGTGCATTTAAAGAATGGACCGCCACACTGTTTTGTATTGACATGCTTATCTCGCTTTCTCACGTGACCGACATTTAATATTTTTTTATAAATTTGATAGTTCCACGTTTTCCCCGTTTAACTTTTTCACTATTATTCATTCTTTCCATGTGTCAAAACCATATTAACGACCCTTTCATTATTTTGTTCATAACACTTTCAGAACACGTCTGAGAGGTTTAATATGATGATATCCTTCGCAAAAACAAAATGTCTAACAATATCCAGATAGTCTTTCGGATGCAAATTGGTTGTAGACGATAATCCCATAGGTCATGAAGTTCAGATATCTGGGTGTGGAGATATCTAGTTGCAGCGATCTATATAATGAAGTTAAAAAACAGACTGATAAAGTTGCAGTTATCTCCGGATATTTAAGGGTTCACTCTCTGGGACAATAAGCATATGCTAGTAGAAAGCAAAGTTTGAATTTATAAAACATGCATCGGGCCCATAATCACATACGGAATCGAAGCAAGAGCAGACACTGTCAGAACTTAAGAGTAGCAGAAATGAGAACATTGCGACCTTTTGTGGAGAGAACCCTTAGAGATAGAATACCCAATGAAGAAATTCGGAAATCCTGTAAAATTTAAGACATAGTGAGATAGAGTAGGCAGAGAAGACGATTCTGGAGGGACCACATCGAGAGAATGGATCCGGCAAGAATTCCTAAGATCGTGATGCACGAGACTCCAGAGACCACCAGGACTACCACCAAAGAGATGGAGAGAAGGCTGGTCGTCTTCATCACAGGAAGAAAGTTGATATCCTGTATAAACAGATCGCAAGATCTACAATCAGAAGAAGGCTTTCATTCGCACAGCATTCACTTATATTTATAATATAATAAGTGAATGCTGTGCTTATGTATGGAAGTGAAGCATGGAACTGGCAAAAGAAGGATGAAAGTAGAATAAATGCAGTAGAAATGAGATCTCTAAGACGAATGTGTGGCAAATCTGTATATGATAGAGTGACAAATGCAAGTATAAGAAGTGAATGTGGTGCGAATGATAGTGTTGTGAACAAAATAAGGAAAGGGTCATTAAGATGGTTTGGACACATGGAAAGAATGAGTGAAGACAGAATGGTAAAGAAGGTATATGTAAACGGCGTGAACGGAGCTAGAAATAGAGGAAGGCCGAGGAAAACGTCAAATCAAATCAATCAAATATTGAATGTCGGTCACGCGAGGAGTCGGAGAAATCGACGTGCGTGCATGACAAGATGTATGAATGTAGAGGAATCCCGAGAGGTATGTCAGGACAGAACAGTGTGGCGTTCCATTCTTTCTGCCTACCCCTCCAGGGAGACGGCGTGATGGTAATTGAGTTAGTTTTAGAATGCTGTGCATATAACTTATAAAATAAATTTGCATATTAAAACGTGCATTTGTCAAGCATTTTGCTTTTATTATTTTTATTTATCTCTTTGTGTTTATTAGTTATACGAGTACTGAACACATCCGCTTTGTCATTCCAGTAATAATGTTCTTTGTCTCCCTTTCTTTACGGAGATGACCTCTTCCGTCCTAGTGACCAATTATTCATCATCTTTGTTACGTTTTTGTCCTTGATAGCCAGATGCTAACATTATTCTCTCTTTGTCTCCGCGTTGTCTTCTTCCACTCTGTAATTCAATCTCTAATAATAATAATTAGGCATTGATGTCACAAAAGGTGTCAAACAGGGTGGTGTAATGTCCCCGTGGTTGTTTAATCTATACATGGACAAGGGTATGAAAGAATTGGATGGCATAAACGCTGGTGCGAAAATGAACGATATGTCCATCAGCTGTTTGCTATATGCAGACGACGCTGTTTTAATCGCTGACAGCATGGACGATCTACTAGTCCTGGTATCAAGAATGTACGAAGTAGGAACAATCGACGAGCGTGCATGTCACGATGTGTGAATGTAGAAGAGGCGCGAGAGTTGTGCCAGGATAGAACGACGACGACCTTCGTGGCCGAGTGGTAAGTGCATTGACTGCCAACCCGAAGGTTCCGGGTTCGATTCCCGGCGAGGGCAGTGTTTATGTCACACTGTCTATGGTCTGGTGTAGGATTCACTTGACAATAAAATGGCGATATATTAGCTACCTATCACATGACACGAGAATCACTATGATAGTTATAATACCCTTTACATCGATTTGGCTCATGCTGTCATGATGTAAAGAACGATTAAACAAAATAATAATAATAACAATGTGGCGATCCATTCTCTGCCTATCCCTCAAGGGCGCCTCAAGGGCGCTTCGACAATGTTTTTAGTCACGAGAGCTGCATCTGACAGCAGCAATCAGATAATAGTTGTTTATATTTTATGTGATATTTTGAAGAGATGGGTTTTTAGGTTAGATTTAAAGTCAGTCGGATTGTCAATGCATCTGAGGCGTGCAGGGAGCATATTCCAGGCGGATGGACCTGCCACCGCGATGGCCCAATGTCAGAAATTTGTCCCGGGGCCGTGCTTTAGTTCAACTAATCTGCCTATTGCCAAGGAATTTGCTGATCGAAGCGTGATTGCCGCAAGTTAGGGCTATCAGCAGCACACTGTTCAGATACATAGGCTGGTGCCATTCCGTGAAGCGCTTTAAAAACCGCCCAGCATAGTATATACTGGATTCTTTCAGGACACTTGAGCCAGTGAAGATCTTTTAGATGTTATTATTATTATTATTATTATTTTGTTGTATCGCTCTCTACATCATGACAGCATGAGCCAAATCGATGTAACGGGTATTATAGCTATCATAATGATTCTCGTGACATGTCATAGGTAGCTAATCTATCGCCATTTTATTGTCACGTGAAATCTACACCAGACCAAAGATAATGTGGCAATCACACTGCCCTCGCCGGGAATCGAACCCGGACCCTTCGGGGTGGCAGTCAATGCACTTACCACTCGGCCACGAAGGTCGTCACGAAGGTTGTGAAATATGCGAGTTTTTTGGAACACCTTTTATAAGTCGTGCTGCCGCATTGAAAACAGATTGAAGTTCACAACGCAAGGCTATCAAATTCATATTTTCAATTATAACTAACCATCACGCCGTCTCTCCGAAGGGATAGACAGAAAGAATGAACTGCCACACTTTTCTTTCCTGACATACTTCTCTCGATTCCTCGATGTGAACGGAACTAGAAATAGAAGAAGACCGAGGAAAACGTGGCACGATCAAATAATTCAAATATGGAATGTCGGCCACGTGAGGAGTCGGATAAATCGACGCGCGTGCCTGACACGATGTATGAATGTTGAGGAAGCAAGAGAAGTATGTCAGGAAAGAAAAGTGTGACAGTCCATTCTTTCTGCCTACCCTTTCGGGGAGACGATGGTTAGTTAGTTAGTTATATTTTATTATGTTTTCTATTGAAGTTTTATGCGATAAGCGAGTGTGATTACCGCGTACGATAAATCATAAAATGCGTAGTTACGATGTGTAATAGAATTAGCTATAAATATTATGTTATATACTATACATATTGCTAGCCCAGTTAGTATGGGTGACCACATTTTTCTTATCACACAATAAAATAGATCAGAATGTTGGACTATTGTTCCTTATCATGTGATTAGTTTAAAACTATTATATCCGAATTAATTTATTGAAAATTAAGGCATGAACACTGTGGAATTCCATTGTAATTGGAAAATAACGCTGTTTATTTTCCACTTGAATATTAAATATCTCGACATGTTTCGGAGTAGACCCCCATCTCCAGGTGTAAATTTATATTAAAAAAAACTAAACAATGAATGACTTATTTTATTTTAAAATTGATACATGTATGGAAGTGAAGCTTGGAGCTGGCAAAAGAAGGATGAAAGCAGGATAAACGCCGTATAAATGAGATCACTAAGAAGAATGTGCGGGAAAACGTTGTATGATAGAATACCGAACGATGAAATAAGAAAGAAATGTAAGGCAGATGACTGCATCATGGATAAAATTAAAAAAAGGATCCCTGAGATGGTTTGGACATATGGAACGAATGAATGAGAGTAGAATGGTTAAAAAGTTGTACACAAGCAGCGTGAGTGGAAAAAGAAGCCGAGGACGATCGAGGAAAACATGGCGTGACCAAATTAATCAATTACTAAAAGGCGGTCACATTCGAAGTCGGAATAATCGACGTGCGTGCATGGTACGATGTATGAATGTGGAGGAACCCGAGAGGTATGCCAGGACAGAGCATTGTGGCGATCCATCCTCTCTGCTTACCCCTCCGAGGAAATGGCGTGATGGTTAGCTAGTTAGTTTTATCTGAGGGTACGGCCACACCGGAGTGCCTGGGTAGGTGCCAAGACACAGTTCGCTTGTGATCACGCCCTGTGGCGCGAACCCTATAATGTGGCCGGTCCCATAGTACGCCATATGTTGGTTCGCAAGGTGTCCACCTAGCCTCCGACCCTGGCAATTCGGTGTGGCCGTACCCTGAGTCCTTTATGACTTGCAGCAAGCTAATAGATACTTTAAACCCCTGTAAAAAAATCTGTTTTCGGAACTTCTCGAAAATCTATTAATTCTAAAATTTGTTTATATCAACTAATTTTGGTTTGTAATGTTTGTATACAGGTATATTGTACATATATCGATGCTGCAGTAGTTAAGCGATATGGTCGCGATGCGGTAACAATAGATAACAACATTGGTATTCCACACGTCCTGATATGATAATCATTTCAATAATATACAATCAAACTAAAGAGTATTAATATATAGTAACTAATATTGACATCAAATGTATATTTTTTGATAATCTTTAGGCGTTATCACTATGGAATTCCATTATGACGAATTTTTTTTTAAATATAAAAACTTTTTTTTTCTTTTTTCTTTGTAAGCCATACTTTGTGTTGTAGATGTTTTATTTGTATTTTTCATTTTTATGTACATTGTATATACAACACCATTAAAATTACATGTCAGACATGTTTCGGACAACCAGTCCTTCTTCAGTGATACATATTATAAAGATACATATTTAAAATATTATAAAATTGTTTACAAAATGGATCATATTTGTAAACACTTTTATAATATTTAAAATATGTATATTTATAAAATGTATCTCTGAAGAAGGACTGGTTGTCCGAAACATGTCTGATATGTAATTTTAATAGTTTTGTATATACAAAGCATACAAAAAAAGAAAAAGACAAACTATTTGTATTTTTTCCAGTTATCATATTTTTTTCTCGACGAACGCTTAACAATAAAATTAGATAAAATCGTTACTTTTAATATTAATACTAACTAACTATCATGCCGTTTTTTCTGAAGGGGTGGCAGAAAGTTTGGATCGCCACATTGTTCTATCCTGACATAACTCTCGCGCATCTTCTACATTCTCACATCGTGACATGCACGCTCGCCGATTGTTCCTACTTCGAACATGGTCGCCTTTCAGTAATTGATTAATTTGGTAATGCCATGCCTTCCTTGGCCTTCCACGACATCTTTTTCCATTCACACTACTTTTATATATCTTTTTAACCATTCGTTCCATATGTCCAAACCATTTTAAGTGTAACCCTTTCTTAATTTTATTTATCACTCATTCATTCCCCTTACATTCCTTTCTTACTTCTTCATTAGGGATCATCATAAATTTATTCAAATCAAATCAAATCAGTATATTAATTCAAAAGACATTACAAACAGGAAAATGTTTAAGGCATCTATTGAGTACAGGTCAAATATTATAAAAATACAACACGGTACCAGGAACGCATTAGAGATGGTTCGACATTAGGAAGACAAGATACTTTCTAAAGTCAAGAGTATTTGTCCCCTGAACGTACCTTCACTAATATGAAAGACGTCGATTTCCGAGGAGACCGCGTTCAGCAGACTAATTGCTCTTTCCATCGATGTCTTCAGAGGCAGATCGGTTCTGGCGGCCGGTAGGTAAAATAATCTGTGCTGTCGCTGTCGGAGATATCTATCATGGACAAAAATACCAACACCCTATAGCACGGCCGAGTTCTCGAAATATTCCCTGAATTAATCTAAATAAATTGGTAATGAGATGCCCATCTTTTCGAAGCTGTAAAAAATTGATAAAGAATTTTAAAGACCAGCAGCGCATTTTCTCCCCTTTTGCTCAGTATCCAACACTCAGTCGTGAGCTTCAGGGGGTGTTAAATAGTGAAAGGCACTTGCGTAAGTTTTCTAGTTGGTGGTGTTGGTTTGCTTAAGGTCTCATCATGATCGGTCTCTTGGAACCCTTCACTCTTAAGCTGACAAAAAATCGTTAACATAACGCAGTTTTTGCGCATGTCACGATCGACAGATGCGAAGCCGCTGTAAGCTAATATGAGTAGAAGATTTTGTATATTATGTTATTTAACACAATATGTTCGGAACACGCAAAAATACATATTTCAAGCGGCGTTGCTAGAATCTTTAAAAATCTTTATAAAAACTAACATTTAATATAAATGAAAACATATTTAAAAAAAGTAGAATAAATGCAGTAGAAATGAGATCTCTTAGACGAATGTGTGGATACTCTGTGTATGATAGAGTGTCGAATGAAAATATAAGAAGTGAATGCGGTGTGAATGATGGTGTTATGAACAAAATAATGAAAGGATCATTAAGGTGGTTTGGACACACGGAAATAATTAATGGTAAAAAAATTATATGTTAACGATGTAAATGGAACCAGAAATAGAGGAAGACCGAGGAAAACGTGGCACGATCAAATAAATCAAATATTGAATGTCGGCCATGTGAGGAGTCAGAGAAATCGACGCGCGTGCATGACACGATGTATGAATGTTGTGGAAGCGAGAGAAATATGTCAGGAAAGAAAAGTGTGTCAGTCCATTCTTTCTGCCTACCCCTTCGGGGAAACGGCGTGATGGTTAGCTAGTTTATTAGACCTATTTTAATATAAGGGACTTTCGGCTTTAACAAACACTCCCTCCGCTCAATTAGTCCGTTATATCGAGGTTTTACTTTACTTCTTTGTTCAACTCAATCGTTCATTAGATGCCGATGGAGATTTGTTGGATATTTTTTTTTTTTTAATGTATACATATACTTGTATACGAAATACTGGATTTCACCCATTGCGGGTTATCAATTCATGATTTAATTGTATCTCAATAGAGACGAAGATGCGAGATATGACAGATATTGATTTCATTTTATCCTGTGATCGAAATCTAATGGAATAATTTTATTTGACGTTCGTCACCCGAACCCGATGTGTTAACACATCACCTGTGAAGCAATACTCTGCAGCACAAATTACGTTACCCATTCACCGCTTATGATGATGATACTCGTAATTCGCAATACGTTGAATAGCCTCTCCGAGTAATCACATTTCCGGCAATGGGTGCAATATAAACGCTTTACGAATCCACTCCGCTTATCGTTGGATTATTTCATTTATTGTATGGCCGCGTCTTGCGTTTGATATCTTTTAAAAAATGCACTTTAATCTTACTTTTCATACGAAAGAAAAAACATTCATAATCAATATTTCATCGATTTGATTATTTGCGATCGGTAGATTGACTGTGCCAAAACGCTGTCCATGCACAAACTTTGGCGACCGAGCCTTTGCGATAGCCGGCCCTTCAGCCTGGAACAATCTTCCAGCTGACCTTAAGTGCATTGAGAATCAATCGAGTTTAGATCGAGACTCAAAACGCACCTTTTCAAATTATCTTTTCCTGACAGGAAGGGCTGATCGACTACGTCAGGTGCAGCCCTCATACTAAATATGTTTATTATTATTGTTATTATTAATATTATCAAGTTGATAAAACGGAACATCTTCTACAGCGCCCTTGAGATGAGTAATTCATAAAAATGGCGCTCTTCAAATTATCAAATTAATTATTATTATGATTATCTGACGACCTTCGTGGCCGAGTGGTAAGTGCATTGACTGCCACCCCGAAGGTTCCGTGTTCGATTCCCGGCGAGGGCAGTGTGATTGTTACACCGTCTTAATAAAATGGCAATAGATTAGCTACCTATCACATGTCACGAGAATCACTTTGATAGCTATAATACCCTTAACATCGATTTGGCTCATGCTGTCATGATGTAAAGAGCGATTCAAAAAAAATAATAATTACTGCAAATGGCAGTGCACAATGGTGCTCTTGTACCGACTCTTATGTATGGCAGCGAAGCATGGAACGGACAGAAGAAGGATGAAAGTAGAATTAATGCAGTAGAAATTAGATCTCTTAGACGAACGTGTGGAAAATCAGTGTATGATAGAGTGTCGAATGAAAATATAATAAGTGAATGCGGTGCGAATGATGGTGTTATGATCAAAATAATGAAAGGATCATTATAATGGTTTGGAATGGAAAGAATGGTAAACAAATGTATATGTTAACGATGTAAATAGAACTACAAATAAAAGAAGACCGAAGAAAACGTGGCACGTAAATAAATTAAATGAATGCAGTACGAATACAAGTGTTATGAACAAAATAATAAAAAGATCATTTGGATGGTTTGGACACATGGGGAGAATGAGTGAAGAAAGAATGGTATATAAAGTGGTATGTAAACGACGTAAACGGAACTAGAAATAGAGATGGATCAAGGAAAACGTGTCTCGATCAAACAAATAAAATTAAAATGTTGGCTGTGTGAGAAGTCGGAGTCTTTTGAGTGAATAAACTGATTTGATTTGATTTTAATATTATTCAAGTTCCATTTAAATCGTTAACATAAACTTGTTGTAGTTAATTATATTTCTGAATATGCTAAAATTTAAAATGTAACATCATTTGTATCATTTCCACACGATTTGTTCATTCGCTGCGTGCTTTTTGCGTCGTTCATTTGTTTTTTGTCGTCGACAATTTCCTCCACTTGTTTGCTATACGCCATGTGTCCGTTGACACAGCCAGTGCGCTCTCGCAGCTGCAGCGAGATGAGTCAATCCCATTGATTCAACGCAATAGAACAGTGGCACTCAAAGTTTTACATATTATATATTCAAATCAAATCAGTTTACTTCATCGACAGACATTACAATATACACATGACAGACAGTAAAATATAAATTGTGTTTGACAGTGTTTAAGGCTCGACACCAGAGAGCGCCAGCGTATATATCGGACCTCTGCGTGACACCCATGCCAACGGAAAGGCAAATTCCGATCAGTAGAAACAAGTGCAAACAACATAGCAATTCCAGTCAGAGCCAACAAAGCATGTTTCTATGATCGTGCTTTCAGCGTTGCGGGTCCGTTGGCGTTGAATAGCCTCCATGTTAGTATTAATTATGTGGATAGTGACGTTAAATTTAAAAAACTTCTAAAGACTGCACTGTTCCTTCAGTCATTTCCTAGTGCGCCCTTGGAGTAATTGATTTTACAAAACGGCGCACTGAAAATACAAATCATAATAATAATAATAATAATACAAAAATTATTTTTAAGGCATCTATTGAGAACAGGTAAAATAATATATTGTGTATAGTATACTACCAGAAAAGCATGAGAGATGGTTCAACATTAGGAAGACAGGATACTCTTCAGAATTAAGAGTATTTGCCTTCTGAACGTACATTCACTAATATGAAAGACGTCGATCTCCGAGGAGACCGCGTTCAGCAGATTAATTGCTCTTCCCACCGGTGTCACCAGAGGCAGGTTGGTTCTGGCGGCCGGTAGGTAAAACAATCTATGCTGTCCCTGTCGGATATATCTATCGGAGACAAAAAGCCGAACACCCTCCAGCACGGCCGAGTTCTTGAAATATCCCCTGAGTAATCTAAAGAAATGGATTATGAGATGCCCTTCTCTTCGAAGCTACAGAGAGTTGGTTTAATACCAAAATACACAAAGAATAATAATAACAATGAATTGGATTATTTGTAGAGCGCCATTTTTATGAATTACTCATCTCAAGGGCGCTGTAGAAAATGCCCCGTTTTATAAACTAGGTAATAATTTTTTTTTAATAATAAACATATTTAGAATGATGGGGAAGACTGAGAAGACGCTACTAAAGAGAGATCATGTGGAAAGAACATGTTTTGAAAGAGTGATCAATATAGCCGCAATTAAAGTACAGTATAACAGGAAATCGACCGGCAGGAAGACCACCTAAAAGATGGCGAGACAGTTGGACATCTGTATCCCAGGAACAGGCTCCGAGAAATAACAGGACACAGGCCTAAATAAAGCGATCAGCCCTTCCTATCAGGAAACGATAACTTGAAAAAGGAAACAAACTCATCTACTTGTTCCAGATTTTCACTATTCCCGCAAATGTATGTTATGTTATTTAGTGAATTAATCTTGGTCTCTAATTGGTTTAGTGGGTATGTGTCTAATACAGCAGTGATGGTTAATATAGCAAGCAGGCTTGTAGAAAGCAGCGATCGCGGGCGGTCTCGCCTGGGCGCCTCCACACCGCCCCGCGGGCGGCGGTGCGTGGCGCCGATGGGCCTCGCAACGGCGCCAATTGCCTCTGTTCTAGACCGAGTATCGTCCCGAATGAATTATATTATGTCTCCGAATATTTCATTTTAATAAATCTTTTTTTTCTCCCGCGTTACAATCCTTGGTGGGTCTTAGACTCCTACAAGAAACGTTTCCATCCCGTCCTGTCTCTGGCCGCCACCTCCTTGTCTTCCTGCTCCAGGACCCGACACTCTGCCACAGCACCATCCAACCATCAGAGTCTCTACCTGCCGACGCTTTTTCGCCCTACTGGATTGTCTGATAACACTCTTGGGGAACTCCAGATCCCCAATGCGTTGCAAGTCTAGCCAATATCATTTATGAAGATGGTGAAGAGGAGTGGGCCTAGGTTTGAACCTTGTGGCACCTCTGAATGTACAAGAAAAGGTTACGATTGAAAAATTCCGTATAAGACGAGTTGTTCTCTCCCCTCGAGGTAACTAATGAAAAACATAATCAACTGAGAAGAGAATCCAATTTGAGAATCCATTTCTTTTTATACACTTATATTAAAAAATAAAATTATATGGACATGTTTCGGACAAACAGTGCTTCTTCATTAAATATACAAATTTATAAAAATATGTTTAAATTATTGTTGGATACATGATCCGACAGATGTTTTTTAAAGATTTATTTTGGAACGTTAATGCTTTTGTTATAACAAATATTATGATTCAATTTAAAATAATAATTTAAAGTTCTTATTGGGGTTCAGGTAATTACTTACAACAAAGGAAATAAATCAAAGATTGTTCTTGACGTTAAATTTATTTGATTATTTTCAACATTTTCTGTATTTTTAATAGCTTTTTTAATTTCTAAAATTTCGAGATTGCTCAAAGTTATATTTCTATTATTAACATGCAAAATTTCAACGCTCTTTATTTGATTTGATTTGATTTGAATGTTGAGAAGGCTAGAGATGTCTAGGAGTGCGTTGAAATGCCACATATGGTCGGTTCTTGTGTAAGGAATAGGGAATTGTATCATGAATGTTTGTGTATGTTCCCCTTGTATGTATATATTTCGAATCAGAACATCTGAATGAACATATTGTTGGTCGGTATTCGTAAAAAAAACATATTACAGGCTTTAATTTAATCAACAAATCTAGAATAATTTGAAATGCCTATATCGAGAAGGAATGAGGAGTGATAGAAAATATTATGAACATAAAGAACATACGGCATTAGCTTCTGGAATACTTGGTGATTAGAAAATCACTTCTATCTCGAAATTATTATAATAGAAAATAAATTTGTTTGTGTTTGTGGTTTTGTTTTTAAATCCAATAATAACACAAATTTGCCAGAAAAATAAGAATTGCAGATATTTGAAATACCTGTAGTTTTAAATAAAATTCTAATACACTTTTAGTTTGTTGTATATAAACCATTTTATTTGGTAACACTAACCGGTTTCGCTCCCCACGGAGCTTCGTCTGAGTGAAAGAGTAAAAATCAGAGAAAAACATTTAAAGAAAGAAATTTAAATGGAGGGGATAAAGAGGGGTAGGAGAAAGTGTGCGCGAGGACGAATGGAATGTTAGAACGGTGAGTCATGGTCATTAGTGAAAAATATACTCTGCTGCTCTCTCTGGTCTGCTGTAAGTTTATTCCAGACTGAAAGTCCGGCTATCGCCAAAGTTTTTGCGAGGACAGCGTTTTGGCGCAGTTAATCTACCGATCGCAGAATACTTAGTTGATCGCAATGTAGACTGTCTAGCATTCAGGATCTCGTTGATGCAGAGTTCAGTTATATAAACTGGTGCCATTCCATGCAACGCTTTAAAAACCGCCCAGCAAAGCTTGTATTGTATCCTTTCTGTACGTTTCAGCCAATGGAGCTCCTTAACCCTTACCACTCCTTTGTCGAATGCCAGCCGACATCGCTAAATTTGTTCGACAGCTCAGATCGACAACTCAGTTGTCGACTGTCAATAAATTAATATTTTGACATTATTTAAATTAGAGTTGGCTGACAAACAATATCAAAAAATAATGGAGTGGTAACAAACTAACTAACTAACTAACCATCGCGCCGTCTCCCCGAAAGGGTAGGCAGAAAGAATGGACTATCACACTTTAACCGATGCGGCACTCCATCCTTCTCTTTTCGCTCCTCGGGAGACGCGGTGTGATGGGTTGCGAACCTCATCGGAGTGGTAAGGGTTAATATACTGTGTTATATGACAAGTATTATAGAACGATTATAGAGCGCGTATACTCGCTCATGGCGTAGAACGGTTAAGGGCCGCTCGCCATTTACGTGTACCACTGACGGGCGAAATCTCCGCACGCAATATTATTTTTACGGCGTATTTAATTAGCGACTTGTGGTATATCGATTCGGCCGCCTTCATACCCCCCCGCCTGTATGGTCACTCGGAACGTTTTCGTCTCATAACATGGTAACACTTTTGCTTTCCATAATAACTTGAAATTTCTTTGTATAATACAATATTTTTATCGAATATTTTGAAACAATTTTATGTCGTGTTCTTACACCAATATTTGTTTTAATCGAAACAACCGATTTCGCTTTCGCCGGAGCTTCGTCAGAGTTACATAAACAAAACTGTTATTCTGTTTTTTGCAACCCTGACGATACTCCGGCGGGAGCGAAACCGGTTAGTTCGATAAAACAATATAAAAGTTTCAAATATAAATTCAATTCGAATTTAAAATTATTCACATTTTATAATTCATATTTATAGTAGTTTTAGTTTAAACTGATTTAAATTAAGAATAAATTTTTCTTCTTCTCGGCGCTATATCCCAGTGTGAAATTTGGCTTAATCCACAACAGTCCTCCTTCTCCTCCACAACAGTCCTCCTTCTCCTCCACAACAGACCTCCTTCTCCTTTACAACAGTCCCTCTCCTCCTCCACATCTGTCCTACTCCTCATTCACACCTAGACATCCTCCTTCTCCACAACAGTCCTTCTCCTCCACAACAGTCCTCCTCCTCCACAACAGTCCTCCACCTCACCAAGGGCCCTCCTCCTCGACAACGGTCCTCCTCCTCAACAACGGTTCTCCTCCTCCTCAACAACGGTCCCCCTCCTCCTCAACAACGGTCCTCCTCATCATCAACAACGGTCCCCCTCGTCAACAACGGTCCTCCTCCTCAACAACGGTCCTCGTCCTCCTCAACAACGGTCCTCATCCTCCTCAACAACGGTCCTCATCCTCCTCAACAACGGCCCCCCTCCTCAACAACGGTTCTCCTCCTCCTCAACAACGGTCCCCCCTCCTCAACAACGGTCCTCCTCCTCCTCGACAACGGTCCTCCTCCTCCTCAACAACGGTCCTCCTCATCCTCAACAACGGTCCTCATCCTCCTCAACAACAGTACTCATACTCTTCCACAACGGTCCTCCTCCCTCTCCACAACAATACTTCTCCTCTGTTGAATTAATTCATATTAAGAATAATTTGGTCGGGAAGGGAGGCGTATGTCCAGCACTAGACGACAGGCTGATGATGATGAAGAATAATTAAAATGCATGGCAGTGTGATTGTCACACTGTCATTGGTCTGGTGTAGAATTCACGTGACAATAAAATGGCGATAGATTGGCTACCTTATCACATGTCATGAGAATCAATATAATATCTAAAAATAAATTGTTTACAGTAATTAGGTTCAAACGACCTGTTGTATACAAGGAATTCCAAGTTTTCTCTCCCATCCCACACTCTCTCACAATTTTATAATAGTCCATAAAATCATGTACCATATTTTGATTTGTTTTGTTAGTTTGGGACATAGAGTGGATTGAAATTTAACTGGATTAAATGTGGCCTAGACACCCTTTTGCTTTTTTTTCTGGAATGGTGCATTCTCCAGCTAATGTAAGTCCTGCGTGGATGGGGGGCTGGCCTAGGGATTAATTGAGCGAAGCTGACGAAGGGGCGCCGCTGCGTCCTATAACAGCTTCGGGTAAGCGGCGGGCAACCTTCTATGTTGTATGCAAGAGGGAAAAATTAGGATAGTTATGATAATGAACCTTTATTATTTGGAGATCTTTCAAATTGATAATACTTTATTTCAAATTCAGAATCTTTTTCGACGCATTTTTATTTATTTCGTATTGCCCGTAATCCCAGCTAAGCCGAATCACAAAACGCGCGATCTGACGTCACACCTCGACCATCGCCGTCCCTATCTGGGGCGCTGTTAGCGCCTGCGACGGAGAGGGACGCCATCAGCCACCGGACGCTTTTTTTTTCGTTTGTCGAACGTCAAAAAGTCAACCGCGCCGAATCGAATTACGACACGGAAAAATGTTCTCTTGCAGAAAGCTGATTGCATTTTCGCTGAGATGCTTTTTTTTGTCTTCTCTTCAGCTCTTTGCAAAACAATCTCTTTTGCTGCAATGCCAAAGTGAATTATCTCGAAATAAAACGGTACTTGGAATAAATACAAAAAAACACACTATGATCAGAAAGAAACATCATTTTTTTAAAATGATTTTATTACATTTGAAGCATTTTCTCAGTAGGGGGTGTAGACAGATTTATTTATTTATTTTATTTTATTTATTTACTTGAAATAGTACACGTCGCACGCTCAATAGAACACTGGCTTAACTAAAAAAAGCAAGTTTTGCTCAATCCGTCATGAGTCGTTGTTTAACAAAAACAGTCGAAAAACACGTACGAATGGATAGCGTTAACATTGTGGCCGATTATCGTACTACGAATGGATAGCGTTAACATTGTGAAAAATAGATGGATAGCGTTAACACAAGCCTCTGTCTAATGTTAACTCAATTATGACCTAAACCATAATCGGTCAGTTTACTATTAAGCGTGCGACAAGTACATAACGCATGTTCGAATAAAAGCGCATGGGTGAAGAAAGAATGGTTTAAAAAAGTATACGTTAACGATGTAAATCGAGTGTGGAGTCGAGGTAGACCGAGGGAAACATAGCATGACCAAATTAATCAAATTTTAAAGGTTGGTCATGTTAGAAGCCGGAAGAATCGACGTGCATGTATGACTCGCTGTATGAATGTGAAGGAAGCCAGAGAGGTATGTCAGGATAGAGTAGTTTGGCGGTCTATTCTCCCTGCCTACCCCTGCGGCGAAACGGTGTGCTGATCTGTAGTTGTAGTATTGATTATTTAAAATATATGTAGGTATATATATTTGAAAGTAGAATAAATGCAGTAGAAATGAGATCTCTAAGACGAATGTGTGGTAAATCTGTATATGATAGAGTGTCAAATGCAAGTATAAGAAGTGAATGCGGTGCGAATGAATGTGTTACGAACAAAATAATGAAAGGGTCGTTAAGATGGTTTAGACACATGGAAAGAATGAGTGAAGAGAGAATGATGAAGAAGTCGAATAATAAACGACGTGAACGGAGCTAGAAATAGAGGAAGGCCGAGGAAAACGTGGCACGATCAAATCAATCAAATATTGGATGTCGGTCACGTGAGGAGTCGGAGAAATCGACGTGCGTGCATGACAAGATGCATGAATGTAGAGCCTAGGTTCTCAAAGTGGGAGATAACGCCCCCTTGTGGGCGTTTGAGACATTCAGGGGGGCAGTAGAAGATCCAGAAAAAATAGAGAGCGTGGGCAGATAAAAAAAATATAGTCTTAAAATACAAAAAAAAAACACGCTAATCACGTAGGTACCAACTAATAAAGCAAATTAAACATAATTTTTTTTAAATTCAACTATGTGTTTATAAATATTTGGAATAACATTTATGGGAGGGGGGCGTTGAACGTTTATTTTTCTTGTTAAGGGAGCGGTGGCTCAGAAAAGATTGGAAACCTATGATGTAGAGTATGTCAGGACAGAACAGTGTGGCGGTCCATTCTTTCGGCCTACCCATCCGGGGAGACGGCGTGATGGTTAGTTAGTTATTTATATATATATCTAATGTTTTTGTTTTCTTTGTTTTAGGTAATTATCGCCAGTATCCTTACAGGGGCACACCGCAGGCGTAAAACAAGTGGATATAACGGTATATTTTTAAAATATTTTAACGTCCTATCGGAGATCAAGGTGGCCATGAATCAATTTTGGTCCAGCCACTGACCTTGGTAGACAGAATCTTAATTCCGTTGTGATCTGTAAAACAAAGTCACCGGCGATTATTCACCCCAGATAGTTGTATTTCCCGATTCGCTTCGAAGCTGCCAATTTAATTAATTTGATCATTACTAACATGGAAGTGAACCACGGAACTGGCAGAAGAAGGATGTGAGCAGAATGACTGCGGTTGAGATAAGATCCCTTAGACGTCTTCTTATTTTTCTTCCTCAGCCTATTCCCGTCCACTCCTGGACAAAGGCCTCCTCCATTCGCTTCCATGTCAATCTGTCTTGTGCAGACTGCATCCAAGTTATTCCGACGTGTCTGTTCAGATCATCCTTCCACCGTAGTTGCGGTCGCCCTGCACTTCTCTTTGCCGTCCACGGTCTGCAAGTCAGCAGTCTTCTTGTCCACTTTTCATCTGAGCTTCTGGTCTACGTTACCTGCCTATTGCCATTTTAGAGTCGCCACCCGGTGGATGATGTCAGTGTGACGTGAGTGAAGGTTGTTAAAATTGTTAACAATTTTAACAACGACATCATAGATTGTTTTACCTACCGGCCGCCAAAACCAAACTGTCTCTGGTGACACCGGTGGAAAGAGCAATTCGTCTGCTCAACGTCATCCATCATATTAGTGAAAGTATGTTCAGATTATAAATATTCTTGACTTTAGAGAGTATCTTGTCTTCCTAATGTTGAACCATCTCTCATGCGTTCCTGGTATTATATTAATTATTTTACATGGACTCAATAGATAGATTGCCTTACGCATTAATTTCGTTTATAATGTTGGTTGAGAAAATAAACTTTTTTGGTTTCATCTCTTTGCACAATTATTGGCCTTTATTTATTAACACCAATTGTGATCAAAAACTCGCTTACAATTTTTTGATACTTGGCACCTTTGTAATGTCCAGCCCCTCCTCAATTGTATTTTGTAATAATGCCGTTAAATTTGCCATGCGCACGCGTATTGCAGACCACTCAATATGAACAGTTTAATATTTTTAAAGTGTTTTTTGTTCTATGCAGAGAACCCGATCTCGCGTATAATGGTTCTGTATTCGGCATCTGCTTTGTTAAATATCATCCTCATCATATCGGCGGTAGTAAACATCTGTTATGCTATATGTATAAAAATATATGACGGTTCGCCGGCCTAACGACTTCCTTACGGTCATTGTTGCGTATCTGCACTATTTGTTACCACTGGCGTCTCGTGAATTTTCATACCCAAAAATCTGCATAAACATAACTAACTAACTAACTAACCATCGCATTATCACCATGATTTTGGTGTATTTCGCTATCGGATTACACTGAATTATGACAATAGTATTCAAAATATGAATGTTAGCTTACGTATATAATGTCTTCGAGATACCAATCCATAATTCGGTACTTATTTGGCAAAAGGTCCCAGATGCGTTTTTTTTTTTATTTGAGTTAAATATACCATCAGTATTATTTTTGCACACTTTATGTTTTGACAAAACGTTAGAGCTGTACTTTTTTTTTACATTTTTTTTATGTATATTTTTTTATGTACAGTTGCATTCAACCCCTATTTTTTTTTATTAAATATATGTATATTTTTTTGAATTTAGTGACTGATATATCTTGAAGATATCGTTATGCTACGTAAATTGACATTTGAAATGAACAATTTGGAACACAAATAACATTTTTATAAATAATCAAAATAATGTAAAAATCTTATTTTTGCTCCCCTGTAAAATTCATAAAAAACAGTTGGGACATTTTCCCAAATAGGTACCGAATTTTGTTTTTGGTTCCGATAAATATTTTTGTCATGACGCGTAATATAATATTAGTGTTCATACCTGCGTTACAAATGTATAAATTTAATCATTATATTTTGATGTTTTAATTATTTAACTTTAATGTGTAATTATATAAAATGTGAAAAATTACAAACAAGGCTTTTTTAAATTATAAAAAAAAACTAAATAACCATCACGCCGTCTTCCCGAAAGGGTAGGCAAAAAGAAATGGACTGCCACACTTTTCTTTCCTGACATATTTCTCTCGCTTCCTATCAACATTCATACATCGTGTCATGCACGCGCGTCGATTTCTCTGACTCCTCACATGGCCCCGGAGACGGCGTGATGGTTAGTAACCGCTACGCGTAGTTTATCAGTTTCAATTTGTCAGTTTATTTTCATCATCAACAGATATTACAAAATTAATTTTTAAGGCATCTATTGAGAACAGGTAAAATAATATATTGTGTATAGTATACTACCAGAAACGCATGAGAGATGGTTCAACATTAGGAATACAGGATACTCTCCAGAATTAAGAGTATTTGCCTTCTGAACGTACTTTCACTGATATGAAAGACGTCAATCTCCGAGGAGACCGCGTTCAACAGATTGATTGCTCTTCCCACCGGTGTCACCAGAGCCAGGTTGGTTCTGGCGGCGGGTAGGTAAAACAATCTATGCTGGCACTGTCGGGAACAAAAAGACTTACACCCTCCAGCACGGCTGAGTTTTCAAAATATCCCCTAATTAGTCTTAAGAAATGGGTTATGAGAAACCCGTTTCTTCGAAGCTGCAGAGAATTAGACCCCAACATTCCCAAAAGAAACGCTGTGGGATAGAGTCATGGATAGCTACCACGAAGTCCCGCGAATATTTCACAAAAAATGCTTGGGCAGTGGGCTCCCTTTATTGCACGCGGCGCACGGGCGTTTAGAGGTTAATGATTTATTTGGTTATTTAAAACGCGGTATCTTCACGCTCTGCCATTGGTGGTACGATTACGGTTATGCAGCTGGAACTCTCGCTGCCTCTGCCCGTATTACGTATGTATCTGTGTTATGCATTCGTGTTATTAGTCCAGCACGAACGCGCGATATGCATTTGTATCATCAGCGCATGCGCTACAAATAAATATCTCATTTTAAATTCGTGGTCTTATGATGGTAAAAAACCATCATAAGACCGGTAGTCACTAATAGCCGTGAAACATGCCCCCTAAAAACAAGGAAAAGAAAGCAAGCTAGCAATCTTTAAACTGATTAATCAAATTCTGTCGGTGGATGGGACTTACAGAATCAAATGAAAACTTCTTCTTCTTATTCTTCTCCTCATTGACCCAGTGGCTGTACTCCCATAGATGCCCAGAAGCCCGGCTTGCGTAAGAAAATTTGAATTAAAACCCCCAAATCTAAGAAATCTTGCCCCCGCATAAACCAACAACCCACCAAATCACCTTCCAACAATGTTACCATCAGACGTAAGAGGAATAGCCACAAAAGCTGAACCTCTATAAGCCAGAAGAGGTTTTGATACAAAATGTCTTACGCAAGCCGGGCTTCTGGGCTTCTATGGGAGTACCGCCACTGCATGGACCTTTGGTCTGTTCCTGAAATCAGGCTGGCCTCTCTCGGGAGGTTGACTCCCAGCTATCTCTCCATCTCTTCGGCGGTCTTCCGGGGGAACGGCAGCCGGCAAAAATCTGATGCGCCACAGCGTGTGGGATTCTGGTGGGGTCCATCCTTTGCACGTGCGCATTCCAGTATCTTCTGCGTTGTCTGCCCCATCTCACGACATCCTCCACCTTGCAGATCTCGCGGATAGCCGTGTTCCTCACCCTATCTCGAATAGTCCTTCCTGCTATCATCCTCAGCGTCCTCATCTCTACCACTCGTACTTTAGCCTTCGTTCTTGTGGTATCCGCTCTGGTCTCAAAGGTATTTGTCAGTATAGGCCTTACGCAGGTTTTTATATATTCTGACCTTACTGTCAGTTCTCATATACTTGGTTTTCAATATTATATCCTTGAGACAACCTGATACCGCCGAAGTCTTGTTGACTTGTCCTATTGTTTCACTGACAAGATCATTTTGACTGAGCAGATCCACTCCCAGATATATAAACTTTGCAACCTGGTCCAGCATTCTTTAATTTTTTTCAAATGAAGACATAAACTAGAAAAACTAACTAACAAATTTAACCATCACGCCATTTCCCCGTGGGGTAGGCATTGAGGATGGATCGTCACACTGTTCTATCATGACACCACTCTCGCGCCTCTTCTACATTCACACGTCGTGACATGCCTTTCAGTAATTCATTAATTTTGTTACGCCATGTCTTCCTTGGCCTTCGTCGACTTCTTTTTCCATTCACAGGCGAGGGCAGCGTGATTGTCACACTGTCATTGGTCTGGTGTAGAATTCACGTGACAATAAAAGTCATAAGAACTCATCTACTTGCTCCAAATTTTCACCATTCACGCTAATGTTGCAGACTGTCATGATTTATTCTTATTAAAAAATCATGACCTTGGAGTTATTCACATTCATCATCAGATCATTTCACATGCATACCTCATACATACTATTCACCAGGACTTGTAGTTCATACTCGTTGTCTGCAAGTAGGACAGCGTCATCCGCATACAAGAGACAGCTTTCTGACACTCCACTGATTTTGGCACCTACATCCAACCCTCTCAGCTCTTTCATACAATATGCTGATCTTTCTTTTGCCTATTCTTTCGGGGAGACGGTGTGATGGTCAATTATTGAGATAGTTTATGCAACTTGTTGTCAGGTGAAGTTATTTCATAAATATATGAAGTTATTTCATAAAATGGCGATAGATTAGCTACCTTTCACATTTCATGAGAATCACTATGATAGCTATAATAATACCCTTTACATCGATTTGGCTCGTGCTGTCATGATGTAAAGAGCGATTCAACAAAATAATAAAATGGTTTTTCATTAATAGCGCTCGAACTTTGAAATGAAATAAAACAACATGTCTAAGTGATTATGCCACAATTTTTTTTAAATTTTAAAGGACATTTAATGACATTATGTTTGGAATATAACGTGTACACTCGTCGATTTCTACGACTGAATATTTATGCCACCCGTTCATTCATTCTTCCATATTCTTCTTTTCACCAGCGAAAACTTTCAGTGAAAATACAATGTTTTAAAAATATATATTGAAATTTGAATCCACTACACAAAGTGATGGCGAATATAAAAGAAATGTATATTCCTTCGCATATTATATTCCCATATTGATGTTGTCTTTGTTACCTCTGAACCTTTTTCATTCGCCTATCTCACTGCCCAAACTTTTTTGTCCCGTAGACCACATGCCGATTTTTTATGTTTTGTGTGGAACCCCTGCTTTCCTAACTAACTAACTAACCATCACGCTGTTTCCCCAGAGGGGTAGGTAGAGAGGATGGATCGCCACATTGTTTTATCCTGATATAATTCTCGCACCTCTTCTACATTCACACATCGTTAATATTGATATTTTTACTACTTTGATAATTCATCAACTATAAATTATCCTAACATTGATAATTAACCAACTATAAATTGTCCTAATATTGATAATTCATCAACTATAAATTGTCCTGCTATTGATAATTCAACAACTATAAACTGTCTTAATATTGATAATTTATCAACTATAAATTGTCCTAATATTGATAATTCATCAACTATAAATATGTTTTTGAATCTGGTACTGTAGAAAATAAATCTTTAAAGCAAAAATAAATGTTAGGTTAGGTTGGGTTTTAATTAATAAACTGTTAAGTTTATTAATTAAAACGAAACAAAATGCAAATCAAAAAATTTACATGTCAAATAAATAAGTTTTATTAGAGGGATAAATAAGCCTTATGTTTTGATATGATGCCTGCCTAAATTGGATCCACATGCCACCCCCGATTTTTTTTCATTGACGTTGACCCCTTGCAGGTCGGAATCGACCCTAGGGGGTCGTTATAGAACACTTTCGGAATCACTGGCCTATCTGATACCGAGAATTCTCCCAAACCGCTATCTACAATTCCTTTGGTATACCACATTTTTTTTTATAATATTTATTCCTTTGATCGCATTTTCCTTATCTGCCCACACGGATCAGATTAGTGATTTTTTGTCTTATCTCGTAAAGTTTATTAAAAAATATTATTTAATTGAAAATAGACAATATTTTAATTAATTATTTATTTAGTAATTCTAACTAACTAACCATCACGCCCTTTCCCCGAAGGGATAGACAAAAAGAATGGACCGCCACACTGTTCTTTCCTGACATTCTTCTCTCAAATCAAATCAGTTTATTTTCTCAAAAGATATTACAAACAACAATTATATTTCAAGGCATTGAGAACAGGTAAAATATAATAAATATATAATACCAGGAACGCATGAGAGATGGTTCGACATTAGGAATACAAGACACTCTCCAATGTCAAGAGTATTTGTCTTCTGAGCGTACTTTCACGAATATGAAAGACGTTGATTGCTCTCCCCACCGGCATCACCAGAGGCAGGTTGGTTCTGCATGCTGGGAGATAAAACAGCCTGTGCTGACGCTGTCGAAGATAACCATCCAGAACATAAAGATGGATAGCCTCCAAGATAGGTACGTTCAAATACGTAGGGTGGTTATTTTACCTGTTCTCATTGGATGCCTTTAATATTGTAATGCCTATTGATGAAATGAACTGATTTGATTTGATTTGATCATCTCGAAAGTCCTCAAATTAATTATAACTTTAGAAAACGTACGTTTGACTCAATTTTGAATGGTGTATCCGTTTCTTGGTATCTAAATATTATAGCAATAACCTTGGCTAATGAATGCAACAGGCGCACTCGGTTACCCCAGTTACCACCAGAGGGTGACGCTCACTGGGTCCGAGCCGAGCCGCGGATGCTGTGGATAAAGCAAGGCACGCGATCATTTCGTATCTGATAAAAATAATCTCCCCAATGTGTTACAATGTATGTCATATTTAGCATTGAAAACGTCTTCAAGTATATACAATACCTCACTATCCCACTGCATTCCTCTTGGGTATGCTGGGGACCAATAGTTTGCAGATAAGAAGATATGGCTGTGCACAATGGTGTTCTTGTGCCGACCCTTATGTATGGAAGTGAAGCATGGAACTGGTAAAAGAAGGATGAAAGTAGAATAAATGCAGTAGAAATGAGATCTCTAAGACGAATGTTTGGCAAATCTGTTTATGATAGAGTGACAAATGCAAGTATAAGAAGTGAATGTGGTGCGAATGAAAGTGTTATGAACAAAATAAGGAAAGGGTCATTAAGATGGTTTGGACACATGGAAAGAATGAGTGAAGACAGAATGGTAAAGAAGGTATATGTAAACGGCACGAACGGAGCTAGAAATAGAGGAAGGCCGAGGAAAACGTGGCACGATCAAATCAATCAAATATTGAATGTCGGTCACGTGAGGAGTCGGAAAAATCGACGTCAGTGTGGCGTTCCATTCTTTCTGCCTACCCCTCCGGGGAGACGGCGTGATGGTAAGTTAGTTAGTTTTAAGAAGAGATGGGTGCACACTTAAGGCCGTGCCACACTGTTTGAAACAAGCTTTCCACAGGGGTGACCTTGGTGGAGAGCTGTGGAGCCCACGGTTGGTGTAGCTTCCACACTTGGTTTAAAACAAGCTCTCCACAGGGGTCACCTTTGTGGAGCGATGTGGAGCCCACGGTTGGTGTGGCGTCCACACTATTTAAAACAAGGCTCCCACCTCAGTGTGTTGTCGACTAGGTGCCAAAGACAGGGCATGTCCCTACACAGTTCAATAAATTCACTGATCACTTCTTTTTCTTGCGTAGACACCATTTTCGTTCATACATCCGCACTCCACCGATGCCGCTATGCAACTGACCTTGACTGGTGGAATGCGTGTTTACAACTGTGGATCCACACGCATTCTATGCGCGTCCGTACACAAATTTTGGTTTCAAACATGTGTCAAGACCGATGTGGAGAGCTTGTTTAAAACAGTGTGCCACGGCTTTTACCCATTTCTTCAGACTTATCAGGGGATTCTTTGAGAACTCCGTTATCTTGGAGGCTATCCATCTTTATGTTTCAGATGGTTATCTTCGACAGCGTCAGCACAGACTGTTTTATCTCCCAGCATGCAGAACCAACCTGCCTCTGGTGATGACGGTGGGGAGAGCAATCAAACTGCTGAACATGATCGCTTCGGAGATCGACGTCTTTCACATTCGTGAAAGTACGTTCAGAAGACAAATACTCTTGGCTTTGGAGAATATCTTGTATTCCTAATGTCGAACCATCTCTCGTGCGTTACTGGTATTATATATTTTTATGTTTTACCTGTTATCAATAGATGCCTTAAACTAAAATTGTTGTTTGTAATATCTTTTGAGAAAATAAATTGATTTGATTTGAAGTCTTTAAGAAATTTCACACAAAAACAACAGATAATATTTTTGTTTTTGAAATGGCGATATATTAGCTACCTATCACATGTCACGAGAATCAATATGATAGCTTTACCCTTTACATCGATTTGGCTCGCGCTGTAATCATGTAAAGACCCAGTCAACAAAATAATAATAATAATAATTGTGGAGTTTTGTGGAAAGCGCTTTTATAATTTCATTATCCATAACTTACTGTGGTTACTTATTTATTTATACATAATACACAAATGAAGACACTCCGCGCTATTCTGGGCAAAACACTGAGGGACAGAATCAGAAACACAATAATACGTGAGACCTGCGGTACCGAAGATATTGTCAGATGGGGCAGGAAAAGAAGACGCTTCTGGCGCGACCACGTAGAACGAATGAGCGACGATAGACTCCCCCAAGCAGCCGCAAACAACGTGGCAATGGGAACTTGCCAACCCGGAAGACCTGCGAAGAGATGGCGAGAAAGTTGGAGTTCTGTGTCCCAGGAGACCTTGACGCCATAATATGGTAACAGATCCACATATGTATTAAAAGAGGAAGAAGAAGAAGAAGAATACACAAATGAGACATAACAAACGAAAAACATTTTGGCGACTCATTTGAACAAAGATAAAAACAACGACGTGAATCCAAAAAAATATACATATCAGAAGGAACACAAATACGAGTATGTCGACGTCAGTGAGGCAGTACTCTTTCCAGAATTTGTAATATTTTCTTTTATGAACTCCGCCTCACTGACACTGAAAATGTCCAAATCCGAGACGATTAGATTCAACGTCCGAATTGCTCTTCCTACTGGCATCACCAAATTCAGGTTGGTTCTGCGTGACGGAGCAAATAACAATTAATGTCGGCGCTGTCGCGGGTAATTATTAGGAACAAAAATACCTATTTGCTCGATAACATAGAGGTTCTCAATAGAGCCCCGAATCATCTTGAAAAAATGCGTTGGTATAAATCCTTCCCTCCTCAGTTCGAGGGAACGGTTAGTCCATCTCTTGTAAACAAATTAATGGAAGATGTTATTACAATGCCATTTCCAGGTATTGTTAATTCGTTTAAGTAGTTTCAACTCGCCATCGACCTCCGGCGGGAAAGAAAAGAAGAAGATGACGACGAGAAGGTCGGCGTGTGCCCCGTAGTAGACGGATTTCCCGGAAGGTCGCGCCCACCACCCGAGACACAGTGGCGGCTCGTCCGATACTATATTTCATATCCAATCCATGAACAAACATGTAATGCTTTATTAATCTTTATTAGTAGTCTACTCGCATATTCAATAATCCGTATATTTTTGATAAACGTATAGGAGTTAACCCAGTGATTCCCAAAGTGTGAGCGTAATAAGGGCGCCGCGAAATATTTAATTAACCCTTAACGTACCGTGTTCAAAACAAAACGCTCGCTCCCATGTGGTCAATTCAATTTACCGCTAACTTTATCTAAATATCAAGCATATGACTCGATGAATCAAAATTTAATTTATGTCATCTTGTAGGGAATTTCATTAGGAATAGATCGATATCTATAACATACATGGATTATTTAAAAAACATATCATTGTTAATTTTTTTTCTGGAACCATGCGATTTCTGATATGGAATACGAGACAGCATATGAGCAACTGACACCAAGTATGAACTTGTCTCGCCCCGCCGCGCCGTGGCGCTATAATTTTTACGTATGATAAAGGCACCTAGGCAAAATGTATAGTACGTTCAAGACAACGAGTACGTATTAATATTTGTCCCTTTTCGTAAAGTGTTAATATTTTCACAGTTCTGATATTATTAAGTTGCGTGCTGCGTTTCCGTCCACAGTCGGTATTATTACGTATCTATGAGAAAAGGCCAAACATATAATTTATAATACGTTCAAAACAGCGAGTAAGTATTTGTCACTTTTGATAAAGTTGTAAATATTAGCAAAACAAATTCTACCTTAACACGAATGAAGGTGAGGGCAGTCTTAAAAAATATTTTTTTTTGGGATGAAGGAAGTAATTTTTTGCTTTTTTTTATTACGAAATATTGAGAACACTTCAATGGAGGATTACAATTTATTTTTAATAATATTAGGGTCTATAGGTTTTAAGAAAATCAACTTTAAATTGGCAGTGGAAACTCAATTGACCACATGGCAACGCGACGGTTAAACAATTCGACAAATTTGTTGGAATTTCCAATTTTCGAAATTTGCGCCAACAATCGTGTATGCTGACAAAATTCCAAACATATGAAAAAGATTGGGACCCTCTGGGTTAACCCTTTGGTTGCCGAAATCCAATATGTCGGCTTTCCTTACACTGCAACATTAGTTTGAATAGTGAAAATCTGGAACAAGTGGATGAATTAGTTTATTTAGAAAGGATGGGAGAATGGAGAAGGATATTGAAAGAAGGGTTGGGGCAACAGAGTAAATGGTGCACTTAAAGTTGTCATCGCAAACAAAATCCTATCCAAAAAAACTAAGATTGCAGTGCATAATGGTGTTCTTGTACCGACCCTTTTGTATGGAAGTGAGGCATGGAACTGGCAAAAGAACGATGAAAGTAGAATAGATGCAGTAGAAATGAGATTTCCTAGACGAATGTGTGGTAAATATGTATATGATAGAGTGTCAAATGGTTTGGACACATAACTAAAAACTAACTAACTTACCATCACGCCGTCTCCCCGGAGGGGTAGGCAGAAAGAATGAAACGCCACACTGTTCTGTCCTGACATACGTCTCTCGCTTCCTCTACATTCATACATCTTGTCATGCACGCACATCGATTTTTCCGACTCCTCACGTGACCGACATTCAATATTTGATTGATTTGATCGTGCCACGTTTTCCTCGGCCTTCCTCTATTTCTAGCTCCGTTCACGCCGTTTACATATACCTTCTTTACCATTCTGTCTTCACTCATTCTTTCCATGTGTCCAAACCATCTTAATGACCCTTTCCTTATTTTGTTCATAACACTTTCATTCGCACCACATTCACTTCTTATACTTGCATTTGTCACTCTATCATAAACAGATTTGCCACACATTCGTCTTAGAGATCTCATTTCTACTGCATTTATTCTACTTTCATCCTTCTTTTGCCAGTTCCATGCTTCACTTCCATACATAAGGGTCGGCACAAGAACACCATTGTGCACTGCCATCTTAGCTTTTTTGAATAGGCTTTTGTTTGCGATGACAACTTTAAGTGCACCATTTATTCTGTTGCCTGCCCCAACCCTTCTTTCAATATCCTTCTCCACCCTCCCATCCTTTGTAAACATATTTCCTTGGACACATGGAAAGAATAAGTGAAAACAGAATGGTGAAGAAGGTATACCATAAACGACGTGAACGGACCTAGAAATAGAGGAAGGCCGAGGAAAACGTGGCACGATCAAATCAACCAAATATTAAATGTCGGTCACGTGAGGAGTCTAAGAAATCAACGTACGTGCATGACACGATGTATGGGTGTAGAGGAATCGAGAGATATAGGTCAGGACAGAACAGTGTGGCAATCCATTATTTCTGCCTAACCCTGCGGCGAGACAGCGTGATGGTTAGTTAGTTAATTTAATGATTTGGTACAAGTTGCGAGCCGCCACTGAAACAGACGTCTGTCTCGTACGGTCCTTTTGTCTCGCCCTTTGTTCATTCTCCCTGCCATGCGATCATAACGGAACGATGACTCCGATACTGCGTCACTAGATGCCGGACAATGTCTTGGGATCTTATTCGACCTATCCTTCACTTTCCTTTATGTATGGAAGAGAAGCTTTCAACTGGCAAAATAAGGATAAAGTAATTTTAAATGCCGTAGAATTGATGCCAATAGAAATGAGATCTCTTAGATGAATGTGTGATTATTCTGTATAAGAGTTCAATCCCTTGTTTTCTTCATATTCCTATATGGTTGCGAGTCTTGGACTACGAGAACGTCGGATAGGTCCAGAATTAATGCTTTCAAGATGTGATCCTGGCTGCGAATACCCTGGACGACAAGAACAAACCAGTCGATCATTGACTAACTGGATATCAGAGCAAGACTGTCGCGGTGCGTTGAAATATTTTGGACACATAATTATTATTATTATTTTTTATTTATTTAAAAAAAAAAGACTAACATCAAAGATTTAAATCAATGATATTAGAATTTATTTTACAATCTTCAATATGAGCAGAAAATAGCTCATTATTATGAAGAAGGAATCTGGTCGTGTCCAGGCTCGAACCCATGTCCCCTAGATTAGGAGTCAAGCGTTCTATCCCCTAGACCACCACCCGATTTAATTGAATCGCTCTTTTACATCATGACAGCATGAGCCAAATCGATATAAAGGGTATTATAGCTATCATAGTGATTCTCGTGACATGTGATGGGTAGCTAATCTATCGTCATTCAGTTCAAAATGATAAAAGGATCATTCAGATGGTTGGACACATGGAAAGAATGAATGAAGAAATAATGGTAAAAAAGTATATGTTAACACGATGTAAATGGAACTAGAAATAGAGGAAGACCGAGGAAAACGTGGTACGATCAAATAAATCAAATATTTAATGTCGGCCATGTGAGGAGTCGTTGAAATCGACTTGCCCGCATGACTTCTTCTTCTTCTTTGCTAGCCTTCTTCCCTCCACTGCTGGATATAGGCCTCTTCCAATTTCTTCCACTCGTCTCTATCCTGCCCCCTTTGTATCCAAGATTTTTTATCAACCCTTTTGACAATATCATCGGTCCATCTCATCGGTGGCCTTCCGACACTTCGCCTATTTGCCCCATGGTCTCCAACTGAGTATCCTGGGCGCCCATCTGTTGCCACCCTGTCTAGCCGAGTGTCCAGCCCATTGCCATTTCAATTTAGCCACTCGGTCCATGATGTCAGCAGGATGTATGAATGTTGAGGAAGCGTGAATTATGTCAGGAAAGAACTCTGTGGCGGTCCATTACTTCTGCCAATCCTTTCGCGGTTAGTTATGTGATGGTTAGTTATTTTTTTTACCAAATTTTAACTGCTTATAAAGACGGCATATAACGGCAGTCTGGTATTTGTATTTTTTTATCTATTCAAAAATGTCTTTTCAATTTTATTTCATTTCAAAGTACCATTCAACACCGTACGGCACAAAGAAAACAATATTTTAATTCAAGCGTTTTAATTAATATTTTGATTTAAGTTAGAATGTCAAACTTATTTTTCATGATTAATGCTGAATAATTTAGTTCAAATTAATAGGATTTATTTTTCACATGAAAAGGCTTCCTTGTGTATTTATTTTTTAACATTTGGAAATGAATCATTTTTACAACAACCTCCAAAAATACTGCTGGTGTGTGTGTGTAGGCAGTGGTCGGCAAACTTATTAGTTAAAAAAGCCGAAAATCAACAATACAACGAATTAGATTACTTTTTTCATATACAATAAAAAAACTAACTAACCATCACGTCGTCGGGATAGATATAGTAGATTTAAAAAATATACTTATTTTCATTATTTACAATCGTTGGCGATCACCTCGGCGAACCTGTCCCTGTCCTGCGCCGCTCGGAACAGCTCCTCCACACTTCGGATGCCGGTCCACTACCTCACGTTTCGCAGCCAGGACATCTGTCTCCTACCGGGCCCTCGGCGTCCCTCAATTTTCCCCTCCAATATCAGTTGGAGAAGGTGGTACTTTTCCCCGTGCAGTATATGACCCAGATGTGAAATCTTCCGAACCTTGATAGTCGATAACAGTTCCCTGTCAATTCTAGCTCGCCTCAGGACTTCGGTATTGGTAACCATGTTTGTCCAGGGAATTCTAAGCATTCGGCGATGGAGCCACATTTCAAATGCTTCCAGTCTGTTCATTGAGTTGACTTTTAAGGTCCACGTTTCACATCCATACAATAAAACAGACAACAGATAGCATTTGATCATTCTCTGGCTGAGTTTTAAGTTTATGTTATCATAACAAAAGAAGAATAATAAGTGAATTTCATAGCATGGATGCACCATTTTGATGTCAAATTATGAATGTACTAATGAGATCTAATATATATATTTTTTTTGTACACAACAGGTCGTTTGGACCCAATTACTGTATACAATTTGTATTTTTTAGCTATTATATTGATTCTTGTGACATGTGATAGGTAGCCAATCTATCGCCATTTTATTGTCACGTGAATTCTACACCAGACCAAAGATAGTGTGACAATCACACTGCCATCGCCGGGAATCGAACCCAGGACCTTCGGCATGGAAGTCAGAGCTCGTAGCCACTCTGCCACGACGGTCGACAACATATTGAAACAGTTCAAGCTTAAGCTTAAGAACTGATTTTTTTTATCACTATAATACCTCCATTTAACCTATTTTAGATTCGTTTTCATAAATATCACAAAAAATTTGTTTCACGTCATGTACTCATTTTACTTATTTAAAAAAAATGTTTTCTTACATTAGTGCTAGCAATTGTTCTTTGGAATACATTCACAGTTATCATAATATTATGTGTTATTGGAATCAAATAATATTTTTCTTTTGTTTCATTTCATAATTGTGTTATTCATATCCATTATTGCGCACCATTTCTTCGTGTTATTAACGGAGGTACAGACTGTTCCAAAATACTAGGCGTGTTTTTTTAATAATAATAATAATAATAATAAATTGGATAATTTATAAAGCGCCATTTTTACGAATTACTCATCTCAAAGGCGCTGTAGAAGATGCTCCGTTTTATCAACTAGATAATAATAATAATAATAATGATAAAAAATATATAAACATATTTAGTATGAGGGCTGCACCTGACGAAGTCGATCAGCCCTTGCTCTCAGGAAATGATTATTTGAAAAGGTGCGTTTTGAGTCTCGATCTAAACTCTGATTGATTCTCAATGCACTTAAGGTCTGCTGGAAGACTGTTCCAGGCTGAAGGACCGGCTACCGCAAAGGCTCGGTCGCCAAAGTTTGTGCTTGGACAGCGTTTTGGCACAGTCAATCTACCGATCGCAGAAGACTTAGCTGATCGCAATGTAGACTGTCTAGCATTCAGGTTCTCGTTGATGCAGAGTTCAGATATTTTGTAAACTTGTTTTAGAAACTTTTTGTAAGTACTCGTATTTCATTTTAAACTATTAAATTAAAAAGTTTGGTTTATGTATCACAATTGCATTTTTATTTTACGCGACAGCTGTTTCGTCAACCTATGTTGACATCATCAGGTGTTACAATAATACATCAAATGTTCAGCTTATTTCCCATTAGTAAAAACCTTCGAAATATATGTGAGAAAAATTAAACTCATAATGACGCTTAATGCTTAATCCAATAGATGGCGCTAGTGTGTAGATTGAAATATAACCTGTGAAGTTTGTGTTACATAGTAGCATATATACAACTTCCAAAAAAGTTGGCAGGCATGGTGGTCGTAAGAAGGATGGAATGGGGAACGTTGTATTACATAAAGCGTGCGCTTAACCCAACCAATGACAGGTCATAAGTCCTGTAAACACCTCGACTACCATATTCTTCGTCTCTATTGAGATACAATTAAGCCTTAACCCTTACAGCTTCTATGTCCATATGTTGTGGCCATTAGGTTTTTCCCACCAACTCCTATGTCCACTACATTTGGCCATTTTTTTCTCAGACATTTTTTATGAACTTCAAATAGGGTTTTGCTATTCTATATCTATATATCGCACCGTGAGTGTAAAACCGAAACAAGTGCAAATATACAGTTTGGAGATATGGGAGTTTAAAGACTTCATATTGCTTGGAAAAACTGTTTTTTTTTTAAATAAACCAATGATTTTCAGTTTAAAGTAATATACCTATAATTAATAGGTATATTACTAGGTAATAATATAAACCGAAAATCATTGGTTTATTTAAAAAAAAAAACAGTTTTTCCTAGCAATATGAAGTCTTTATACTCCCATATCTCCTAACTGTATATTTGCACTTGTTTCGGTTTTACACTCACGGTGCGATATATTATGTAAGAATCAAATGAATACTCCAGAAATATTTATGAAAACTTACTTACTATGAACTTTTATGAAAAAAAATTGGAGCCCAAAGGGTTTAACTCATAAGTTTTTTGGGATCTTGGGAAAATCTTTGTAACTCGTTTTTCTGGACCGATGTTTCAGAGATCATTGCAGTTTTCATATTCAGGGTGGTTGTAAATTTGAGCGCGCAAAGCTTTGTTATAATATTGCCGGCGACACGGCACAGCGTAGAACGAGTTAAGCATATTTCATACCCAATTTAATATATTTCATACCCAAATACCCATATATTTCATATTTCATACCCAATTTAAACATTTATACTTTGTTCTACTATACTTTTAAACCGATCGGTTTTTAAGCGGTCACATTGAGATTTTTAGATTTAAAACACGTCTTAATGCGCCCTTGAGGTGATTTCATCACAAAAACGGCGCTTTAAAAGTTAGCATATTATTATTATTATTATACATTACCCACCACACAATATTATGACGAATTCACCAGTTCGCAGTTTTTTTCGGAACGTAGTGTATGTATCGTGTTTGCGTATCGCTTAACCCTTAACGTACCGTGTTCAAAACAAAACGCTTGCTCCCATGTGGTAAGTTCAGTTTACCGCTAACTTTATCTAAATATCAAGCATATGACTAGATGAATCAAAATTTAATTTATGTCATCTTGTAGGGAATTTCATTAGGAATAGATCGATATCTATAACATACATGGATTATTTGAAAAACATATCATTATTAATTTTTTTCTGGAACCATGCGATTTCTGATATGTAATGCGTCATAACATACGGGCGACTAAAAATCGACTAAAAGTCGGGTCGAAACTTGTCTGCACGCCGGGCCGGCGGGGCGAAGATAAAGGCACCTAGGCAAAATGTATAGTACGTTCAAGACAACGAGTACGTATTAATATTTGTCCCTTTTGGTAAAGTGTTAATATTTTCACAGTTCTGATATTATTAAGTTACGTGGTGCGTTTTCATCCAGTCGGTATCATTACGTACCTATTGAAAAGGTCAAAGATATAATTTATAATATGTTCAAAACAGCGAGTAAGTATTTGTCACTTTTGATAAAGTTGTAAATATTAGCAAAACAAATTCTACCTTAACACGAATGAAGGTGAGGGCAGTCTTAGAAAATATTTTTTTTTGGGATGAAGGAAGTAATTTTTTGCTTTTTTTTTTATTACGAAATATTGAGAACACTTCAATGGAGGATTACAATTTATTTTATAATATTAGGGTCCATAGGTTTTAAGAAAATCAACTTTAAATTGGCAGTGGAAACTCAATTGACCACATGGCAACGCGACGGTTAACTACAGTATTTATAGCCTTTATTATGGTCATGTACTGTAGAATATACCAACAAAAGAATATTATTATTATTATTTGACAAAATGGAGTGATCCTACCTTCCTCGCGTTGCTGACGCCCGACATTATGGCCGCGTGGAGCATTCTCCCTCGATTCTTCGTCGATTGTCCTTGAACACTTTTTCTCTTGCTGTTTCCTCTTCGACGCTCGTACAGTGACCTGCGTAATTGAGTGGACGACATTAATACAGTGAATATATACTTGCCATTCACAAATAATGAATGGTTAAAAAATTATGTCAACGATGTAAATGGAACTAGGAATAGAGGAAGACCGGAGAAAACGTCGCACGATCAAATAAATCAAATATTAAATGTCGGCCACGTGAGTAGTCGTAGAACTCGACGTCCGTGCATAACACGATGTATGAATGTTGAGGATCGAGAGAAGTATGCCAGGATAGAAAAGTGTGGCACCATAAATTTCATTTAGATGGTTTGGATATATGGAGCGAATGGATCAGAGAAGAATGTTAAAAAAATGTAAACATGCAGTGTGAATGTAAAATCAATCCGAGGTCGGCCGAAGAAAACATGACATGACCAAATTAATCAATTTCTATGATGCGGCCACATTTCGATGTCGGAAAAATCGACGAGTATGCATGTTACGATGTACAAATATGGAGGTATCTCAGGATAGAGCAGCAAAGTCTTCCAACTTTTAACATGACCAACATTTAAAATTTGATTAATTTGGTCATGCCATGTTTTCCTCGGTCTGCCTCGACTCCGTACTCCATTAACATCATTAACGTATACTTTATTAACCTTTTTTGGGCAGGATAGAAAAGTGTGGCAGTCCATTCATTCTGTCTACCCCTGCGGGGAAACGGCGTGATGGTTTGTTTGTTTGTTTGTACTATACACAATATATTATTTTACCTGTTCTCAATAGATGCCTTAAAAATTAATTTTAACTGACATTCCTTGTTTTTCCCCTGTAGTCTTCAATTTTGATCGTACCAAAGATACAAAAAATATCGTGACCTTGTATATTGTTATTTCATGCGCACTCTTGTGACGATGTATTTTTGTCGAAATCGAAGATTTTACAAGGTGGGAGCCGGCCTCTGCGTGGAAAAAGCCAATCGTGTGGCCGGACGCGCGACAAAAACTTTTTTGCCACGTTGAGTGGATCGATTCTGACCGCCGCTCTTGGGCTTTTTAATGTACTTTTTATTATGATTCTATTTTTATATACTCCGCGGCTCTTTGCAGCGTCAAACCATTTGGTTCAACTAACTAACTAACCATCACGCCGTCTCCACGAAGGGGTAGGCAGAAAGAATGGACCGCCACACTGTTCATTCCTGACATACGAGTACTTCTCCCTCTTCCTCTAATTAACATTAAATTTCTAACCTAACCTAACCTAACTAACTAACTAACTAACTAACCAACACGCCGTCTTCCCGAGAGGGTAGGCAGAAAGAATAGACTTCCACACTTTAATCGATGCGGCACTCTATCCTTCTCTGTTCGCCCCCGCGATATACGCGGTGTGATGGGTTGCGAACCTCATCGCCACCAATAGGCATCTCCCGCGCACATTTTGATCGTCCAACGTCTACAAAATAAATCTAAAACAAATTATTTAAAATACAATGATATAAAATAATTTAACACATAATGTTCTTTTAGATGGTGCACTTGTCTTCAGCTGGACGATCCGGATATGTGTATATATAATTTATATTCCACTTTATCCACCGTTTTTTTTAATTAACTGTAATTAGGCACTTAAAACAATCCAACACCAGCAAAATTTTAAAATAGTATTAAAGAATTTATTCAAATTGTCATGCTAACAAATGAAAAATGTATTTTTACACCTGTCAAAACAGTGAAAACGTATTTTGTGTCACAAACAACTATCACAGAGTGAGGCAACAATCAAAATTACCAAAACAATTCACTTATACACGAAATATCTATAAATTTACGGGAGCACCATATGAACCAAACCAAATTTCTAAAAACAGAAGAGAATTTTGAATCGATTATCCTAACCTAACCTAATATTAAAAATAATGGCTTCATATAAAAGTTCAAATATTTTGTGTTCATTGTGTCATCTTCCATAGATAATGAAGGCGCCTCAAAACATGACAAATAAATTCAAAAGTAAAAAATATAAATTTAAATATATATATTTCATTCATACAAATAATTGATCGTATTTGCATTTTAATGGGACGTTTTTTTTGACCTAGTATAAACGAGTTTGGCCAGAAATATATTTTGACCAACAACGATTCGACCAATTGTACTTCTAAATATAAAATACTAATTTCAAACCTGTTTTTTTATCGATCGGTCATTTTAGCAATTATATGTTAGTTTTAACTTTCTCCTCAATTTCTTTGTCAGTACAAGCTAACACGATAATAATAAATATCAATAATAAAAAACTGCTTGTTGTAAATTAAAATCTATCCACTTAATGAAAGGTGGCAGTACATATTGGAGTTTTACTACCAAGCCTTACGTATGGAAGCGAAGCATGGAAATTGCAAAAGAAGGATGAAAGTAGAATAAATGTATTAGAAATGAGATCTCTTAGACTAATGTGTGAAAAACAAATGAAAATAAAGAAAGAATGGCAAAATAAAGTATATGTTAACAATGGAAATGGAACTAGAAATAGAGTAGAAGATGCTCCGTTTTATCAACTTGATAACAATAATAATAAACATATTTAGTATGAGGGCTGCACCTGACGTAGTCGATCAGCCCTTCCTGTCAGGAAATGATAATTTGAAATGGTGCGTTTTGAATCCCGATCTAAACTCTGATTGATTATCAATGCACTTAAGGTCTGCTGGAAGATTGTTCCAGGCTGAAGGGCCGGTTACCGCGAAGGCTCGGTCGCCAAAGTTTGTGCTTGGACAGCGTTTTGGCACAGTCAATCTACGCAATGTAGACTGTCTAGCATTCAGGTTTTCGTTGATGCAGAGTTCAGATATATAAGGCCTTATAGACCGTCCAGCAGAGCTTGTATTATATCCTTTCTGGACATTTCAGCCAGTGGAGCTCATTCAGATGCTGTGTTGTGTGACTACTCTTTGGCACATCTCTTATCAGTCTTAAACACACCTAATTTCGTCAAAATCGGTCCAGCCGTTTTGGAGGAGTTTAACTACATACGGCCGTAATGAACTATTGTGCAATATATATAATAAAGATTAAAAATAAATCTTACCGTTAAAAATCACTATTGTAGATTGTGATTAACGAATTAACCCCTGAGTAGTATACTTCACTTTTTAATAATTTCTTGAAAACTGAATTATTATTTAAAAAAAACGACAAAAAATACACTTTATACTGTATATTCACTTGAACAACTGTTTTTCACTTGTATTATAATATATTTTGTAGATATCTACTTTGAAACGACTGTGGTTTCCTTGAATGTAACCTGTTTTCTTTCAAGTATTTGTTTGTATTGCGATACAATTTACTTTTCGGTCAAATTAAGGCGTTAACACTGTTGGATTTAATAATTAAAATTTTTTTTAATGAATTAAAACATTTTTGAGTTTATAATTGTTAATGCAAAAACTTTGTTTTATATCACAAATTGTATTTATTTTACTTTACGCTAGCTGTTTCATCAACCAATGTTGACATCATCAAGTGTTACAAAAATATATATCAAATGTCAAATTTTCGTAATTTTTCAAAATTAAATTAATAAAAATTCCGAAAATTTGACATTTGATATATATTTTTGTAACACCTGATGATGTCAACATTGGTTGATGAATCAGCTGTCGTAAAGTAAAGTAAATGTGATATAAAACAAAGTTTTTGCATTAACAATTATAAAATGTTAAAATATCATAGTGTTTCGGCCAAAACAATGGACTTTTGAGTTTATTTTTCTCGACTTTTTTCGAAGGTAAATTAATAAAAAAAATTATCGGTGTAAAACCTTCTAAACATGTCGAAAAATAAACTTGTAAGAAACAAATTGTTGATTAAATTTTCATATCAAACACTCACTTTGTGCTTAGACAATTTAAACTTAGATATTTAAAATAAAATAATAAAACACTTTGTATTTAACCACGGTATGGTTATTATAATTGATGCCAACTAGTTTGGTTAGACAATTTAAACTTAGATATTTAAAATAAAATAATAAAACACTTTGTTTTTAACCACGGTATGGTTGATGCCAATTGATGCCAACTAGTTTCGCTTGGACGCAAACTTCATCAGAGCAATAATAATAATAGTTATTATATTGTTCTGATGAAGCTTGGGTCCAAGCGAAACTACTTGGCATCATTTACAATAACTTAAAGATATAAAATAAAAAATGTTATAATTTTATATATCGTAACATTTTGAATGTATACAAATACTGAATTTTACCCATTGCGGGTAAATTATTTTTTTATAAGGATTAATTGTATCTCAATAGATACGAAGATGTATATTGTTTTCTGGGAACTGAATATGGTGGTCGAGGCGCTTACAGGACTTATGACCTGTCATTGGTTGGGTTAAGCGATCGCTTTATGTTAACAACATTCCCAATTCCGCCCTTCTTACGACCACCACGTCTGACAATTTTTTGGAAGATGTATATATGCTACAATGTTGAGGAACACTTCACATTTTTTAAATCAATCTACACTAGCGCCATCCATTGTATATCCTAAGTTTAATCCAATGTTTTGTCCGAAACACTATGATATTTCAACATTATTAACTGTTAAAATGTATTAAACACCTTTATGATATCACATAATATTTTTGTATTATTTGTCGCGACAACTGTTTCGCCAACCAATGTTGGCATCATCAGGTGCTACAAATATATAAATTGAAAAACTAAAGCTAACTAACCATCACGCCATTTCCCCGGAGGGGTAGGCAGAGAGGATGGATCGCCACAATGCCCTGTCCTGGCGTACCTCTCGGGCTTCCTCTACATTCATACATCGTACCATGCACGCACGTCGATTATTCCGACTTCGAATGTGGCCGCCTTTTAGTAATTGATTAATTTGGTCATGCCATGTTTTCCTCGGTCGTCCTCGGCTTCTTTTCCCACTCACGCTGCTTGTGTACAACTTTTTAAACATTCTACTCTCATCCATTCGTTCCATATGTCCAAACCATCTCAGGGATCCTTTTTTAATTTTATCCATGGTGCAGTCATCTGCCTTACATTTCTTTTTTATTTCATCGTTCGGTATTCTATCATACAAAGTTTTTCCGCACATTCTTCTTAGTGATCTCATTTCTACGGCGTTTATTATGCTTTCATCCTTCTTTTGCCAGCTCCAAGCTTCACTTCCATACGTGAGGGTTGGCACAGGAACTCCATTGTGCACTGCCATCTTTGCTTTTGGGGATAAATTTCTATTTGCAGTGTGCCATTTATTTTATTCCCAGCACCAACCCTTCTTTCGATGTCTTTCTCCATTTTTCCGTTTCTTGTAAACATGCTTCCCAGATATGTAAATTCAGTAACTTGCTGCAATTTCTCGCCCATCGCACTTATATCACAAATCGTCATACATTCTTCGTTCTCGAAAACCATCACTTGAGATTTAGACACATTATCACCAGGTCACTCTTTTGCGTGCCTCATACATCCTTGACACTAAGACTTGCAAATTGAAAAACTATTTATAACAAAATACGTTGTATAGCTGTCGCGATAAATAATAATAACAAAATTGTATTAACATAACAGTGTTTTAAATTTTAACACTATATAAGTTTAATTTGTTTATTGATTAAAAACAGGTTTTCATTTACGTCGACTTTTCACGTTGTACGAAAGAAAATTCACTTTTAACGTATTATAGGTTACGCGTACGCGCCGGTTTTCGACAAACGAATGAATCGGGACAGTTAGATTTTCCCGCTTTTTATACCGGCTTCCCTCTGTCCCACGTGTTTCTCATCCTCTTTCTGATCATCACCGTCACCGCACACAGGTTCCCAGGACGGCTGGACCGCTGCCAGAACTTGACGAATTCGCGCGAATTATACGAGATGGTGGGTTTTCGGAATAACGGTGTATTTCTGCACGCTAAATGATAATATAATAAACACGGCAGCGCCGATTTTAACAATTTTTAAAATATTTTTTTAATTTGTGAAAATGAATCTAGAAACTGTAAAAAGTGGGATTTTTTTAATGATGCAACAATGGCAGAATATAATAATATATTACTATTTGGTAGTATATATACTATAACTATTTGGTAACTATTAGTTGTTTAATTTATATATGGACAAGTGTATGAAAGAGCTGAAAGGGTTGGAAGCAGGTGCAAAAATGGAAGATGTGTCAGTAAGCTGTTTGTTTTATGCGGACGACGCTGTGCAACTTGCAGACAACGAGCACGAACTGCAAGCCCTGGTGTCTAGTATGTATGAGGTATGCAAGCGATACGATTTGATGATGAATGTGAATAAGTCTAAGGTAATAATTTTCGAAAAAGAAGGAAGCATGACAGTCTGCAACATTAGTGTAAACGGAGAAAATCTGGAACAAGTGGATGAATTTGTTTATTTAGGAAGTATGTTTACAAAGGATGGGAGGGTGGAGAAGGATATTGAAAGTAGGGTTGGGGCAGGCAACAGAATAAATGGTGCACTTAAAGTTGTCATCGCAAACAAAAGCCTATCCAAAAAGCTAAGATGGCAGTGCACAATGGTGTTCTTGTGCCGACCCTTATGTATGGAAGTGAAGCATGGAACTGGCAAAAGAAGGATGAAAGTAGAATAAATGCAGTAGAAATGAGATCTCTAAGACGAATGTGTGGCAAATCTGTATATGATAGAGTGACAAATGCAAGTATAAGAAGTTAATGTGGTGCGAATGAAAGTGTTATGAACAAAATAAGGAAAGGGTCATTAAGATGGTTTGGACACATGGAAAGAATGAGTGAAGACAGAATGGTAAAGAAGGTATATGTAAACGGCGTGAACGGAGCTAGAAATAGAGGAAGGCCGAGGAAACGTGGCACGATCAAATCAATCAAATATTGAATGTCGGTCACGTGAGGAGTCAGAAAAATCGACGTGCGTGCATGACAAGATGTATGAATGTAGAGGAAGCGAGAGACGTATGTCAGGACAGAACAGTGTGGCGTTCCATTCTTTCTGCCTACCCCTCCGGGGAGACGGCGTGATGGTAAGTTATTTAGTTAGTTAGTTATAACTATTTGGAACCCGTGAAATATTCACGGAAGTTAACCAGATTCTACATTAAATTTCGTGGTTTGTCTGTTTAATGTCAATCGACAATAATCAGAACAAAATTCAAAACAATCCAGAAACATTGTCGGGCATGCGCATCGTATGCATTTCGAATTACTTTCGAAGAGAATCGAAGATCTCTTGTATTCAAAATATTTTCGCACTCTTTCTTGATGACATTCGGGTTTTTGCCTATTTATATTATAATTTTTTTTAACACTACTCTTTTTTTATAACCAAGAAGAAGCGACTGGAGGGACCATGTAGCCAGAATGGATAGTAACAGACTCGCATATACAGCTGCTTTCGAAATCTCCTCCGGACACCGTCAACCTGGAAGACCACCTAAGAGATGGAGGAACAGCTGGACCTCATCATCCCAGGAGACATTTTTGTTCCACAGATCGTCAAATATATTTAAAGAAGAAGGAGAAGAAGAAGTTATAATAAAGGAATGTAGAGCGGAAGAAAGTATTATGAACAAGTATACGTTAACGGTGTGAATGGATTACAGTCTCGGGAGACCGAAGAAAACTTGGCATGACCGGATTAATCAGAAATCGAAAGAACCAACGTGCGTGTAGGACTCGCTGTATGAATGTGAAGGAATCTAGAGACGTGTGTCAGGATCGAGTTGTGTGGCGATCCATTATCTCTGCCTAGCACTTCGGAGAAACGGCGTGATGCTTTGTTGTTACTTGTTTTTCATTTTTTTTTAAATACTTCTATGTTTACCCCATTCTCGGTTATTGAGAATAGTAAAAGCGCGCTCTACCATTCGAGGGTTAGATGTGTATTATATATTTTCTCCGGAATATTCTCGCTTTGTTTATTCGGAATGTTATTCGACATCGGTACCGAGGAATTTTATAACATCGCTCTTGGTAATTCCTTTTGTACGAGTGCAGGCCATTTACCCTGTTTTCACAAAATCTTAATAGGGGATATTTAGGTTGATTCCAGCCTATAGCTGATTTCTTGTGCAAGCTGCCTATTTTGAACTAGAAGGCATAAACGCTGGTGCAAAAATGAACGATATGTCCATCAGCTGTTTGCTATATGCAGACAACGCTGTTTTAATCGCTGACAGCATGGATGATCTGCAAGTCCTAGTAACAAAAATGTGCAATAAATGTGACCTTGTAATGAACGTGTCAAAATCTAAAGTTATGGTATTTGAAAGAGAAGAATGTATGACGGATTGTGACATAAGTGCGAACTGTGAGAAATTGGAACAAGTTACCGAATTTTACTTCTCTAGTAAGTATGTTTACAATGGAAAAATGGAGAATGACATTGAAAGAAAACTTGAAATGAAAACCAAATGAATGTGCACTTTAAACCATCTCTGCAAATATATGTATATATAGAATGAAGCAAAGATGGCAGTGCACAATGGAGTTCTAGTGCCGACGCTTATGTATGGAAGTGAAGCTTGGAGTTGCCAGGATAGGGATGAATGTAGAATTAATGCCGTAGAAATGAAATGTTTTAGACGAATGTGCGGAAAATCTGTGCATGATAGTGTGGAGTGAAAATATAAAAATTGAATGCATTGCGAATGAACAAAATAACGAAAGGATCATTAAGATGGTTTGGACACATGGAAAAATTGAATGAAGAAAGAATGGTAAAAATTGTATATGTTAACAATGTTAATGGAACTAGAAATAGAGGAAAACGTGACACGATTTAATCAATCAAACATTGAATCTCGGCCACGTGAGCATTCGGAGTAATCGACGTGCATGCATGACACGATGTATGAATGTTGAGGAACGAGAGAAAAATGTCAGAAATAAATTGTGGCAGTCCATTATTTCTGCCTACCCCTTTGATGGTTAGATAGATAGTTAATATTACTGAATTTAAATAGAATATGTTTTGTAATTTTGGTCCGTTGTTCGGCTCTCCTTTCCCGGAATTTCCATCCATTACACAATGTTCCTTAATTATTATTTTAAATGAACTTCCATCAAGAGATTTCAGTAAGATCATTTGATTATTTATTTATGTATGCAAAATGACTGTTACCTGAAATGTTAATACTAGATTTCTGACTAGAACGCGTCATAATGTTACCTGTTCCCGGAAATTGAAGGCACTTCCAGAAAGGGATTGGATATATACCGTAATAAGTGTACCGCAAACAAATGTAACGAGTCTCTTGAATTACTCTTTTCGGAGAACGTTGCATTATTAATTCTGTGAATTATGATATCTACTGCAAATTTTCGATGCATCGACTGATTCCTTATAAATAATTTTACTTAGAAATAATTTAAAACATTTAGGGTACGGCCACACCGGAGTGCCAGAGTAGGAGTCAAGACACAGGTGGCTTGTGATCACGCACTGTGGCGCGGAGCGTAAAGTGTGACCGGTGCCATAGTACACCATACGTTGGTTCGTGTAGAAGATGCTCCGTTTTATCAACTTGATAAAAATAGTAAAAATAATAATAATGATAACAATAATAATAAACATATTTAGTATGAGGGCTGCACCTGACGTAGTCGATCAGCCCTTCCTGTCAGGAAATGATAATTTGAAAAGGTACGTTTTGCGAAAAAGAAGGAAGCATGACAGTCTGCAACATTAGTGTAAACGGTGAAAATCTGGAACAAGTGGATGAATTTGTTTATTTAGGAAGTATGTTTACAAAGGATGGGAGGGTGGAGAAGGATATTGAAAGAAGGGTTGGGGCAGGCAACAGAATAAATGGTGCACTTAAAGTTGTCATCGCAAACAAAAGCCTATCCAAAAAAGCTAAGATGGCAGTGCACAATGGTGTTCTTGTGCCGACCCTTATGTATGGAAGTGAAGCATGGAACTGGCAAAAGAAGGATGAAAGTAGAATAAATGCAGTAGAAATGAGATCTCTAAGACGAATGTGTGGCAAATCTGTTTATGATAGAGTGACAAATGCAAGTATAAGAAGTGAATGTGGTGAGAATGAAAGTGTTATGAACAAAATAAGGAAAGGGTCATTAAGATGGTTTGGACACATGGAAAGAATGAGTGAAGACAGAATGGTAAAGAAGGTATATGTAAACGGCGTGAACCGAGCTAGAAATAGAGGAAGGCCGAGGAAAACGTGGCACGATCAAATCAATCAAATATTGAATGTCGGTCACGTGAGGAGTCGGAAAAATCGACGTGCGTGCATGACAAGATGTATGAATGTAGAGGAATCGAGAGACGTATGTCAGGACAGAACAGTGTGGCGTTCCATTCTTTCTGCCTACCCCTCCGGGGAGACGGCGTGATGGTAAGTTAGTTTAGTTAGTTAGTCACGTTTTGAGGCTCGATCTAAACTCTGATTGATTCTCAATGCACTTAAGGTCTGCTGGAAGACTGTTCCAGGCTGAAGGGCCGGCTACCGCGAAGGCTCGGTCGCCAAATTTTGTGCTTGGACAGCGTTTTGGCAGTCAATCTACCGATCGCAGAAGACTTAGTTGATCGCAATGTAGACTGTGACATTCAGGTTCTCGTTGATGCAGAGTTCAGATATATAAGCTGGTGCCATTTTATGCATCGAAGGTATGAAGGGAGATTGATCCGAGCTGATGGGCCGGCTACTGTAAGGCAAAGATGAAGCTAGTGTTTTTCTTACCTAACTTGACGGTTGTTTTATTTTTCATCCGTGACAGTTCCGTGGTTCGATGCTGACCAGCGCGTTGGTGGGTTCTATTATAACTTAAAATATTGCTATTTCCGAAAAATTTGTACGTTTCCGTCCGATTCTCGGAATATCCACATTTCGTGTCACCAACCCGACTTGATATTTCTTTATTTTTAACCTTTTCACCAGCCGACCATCGCTCTCGGAGGATGGGCAGATAATATGCTTAAGCCACGCTTCTACAACCAATATTCGTAAATTCCAATTATATTCAATATTACACAATGGTGTTCTTGTAATCAGTAATCAGTTTATTTATTCACTCAAAAAATATTACAAACATAATTACAGTTTAAGGCATCTATTTGAGAAAGGGTAAAGAATCAGAAACTCATGAGAGATGGTTCAACTTTAGGAAGACAAACAAACACATACAAACAAAACATCACGCAGTTTCCCCGCAGGGGTAGGCAGAGAGAATGGACCGCCACACTACTCTATCCTGACATCTCTCTAGCTTCCTCCACAATCATACAACGAGTCATACACGCACGTCGATTCCTCCGACTTCTAACATGACCAACCTTTAAAATTTGATTAATTTGGTCATGCCATCTTTTTCTCTGTCTGCCTCGACTCCGTACTCCATTTACATCATTAACGTATACTTTCTTAACCATTCTTTCTACATCTATGCGTTCCATATGTCCGAACCATCGCAGCGATCCTTTCATAATTTTGTTCATAATACATATTTTTATTGTCATGTGAATTCTACACCAGACCAAAGACAGTGTTACAATCACACTGCCATCGCCGGGAATCGAACCCGAGACCTTCGGTGTGGCAGTAAAAGCACTCACCACTCGGCCACGAAGGTCGTCATTCAAACCATTTAGCACCTTTTTATAATCAGTCTTCAATTATAAATAATAATTAAATAAAACGATGTTTTTTAACTACTTCCACTTTTGTCTTTATTTAGACAGCGACCGGTTTCGCCAGGCTCGCTGGCATCGACAGACTGGTCTGTCTTTGGACATTTGTCATCGCCGGGAATCGAACCCGAGACCTTCGGTGTGGCAGTAAAAGCACTCACCACTCGGCCACGAAGGTCGTCATTCAAACCATTTAGCACCTTTTTATAATCAGTCTTCAATTATAAATAATAATTAAATAAAACGATGTTTTTTAACTACTTCCACTTTTGTCTTTATTTAGACAGCGACCGGTTTCGCCAGGCTCGCTGGCATCGACAGACTGGTCTGTCTTTGGACCAGTCTGTCGATGCCAGCGAGCCTGGCGAAACCGGTCGCTGTCTAAATAAAGACAAAAGTGGAAGTAGTTAAAAAAACATCGTTTTATTTAATTATTATTTAAAATGAACATCTATCAAGAGATTTCAGTAAAATCATTTGATTATCTTCAATTATAAATATAATATTTTTCTCACAAGAGGACATTGAATAACCAAATGTCAGGAGTTACAAATGAGGGATGCATTGGTCGCCGTACGCGGTGACGTCACGCCCCCCGTTCGGGCCGCTCCGGCAGGATGGCGGAAACGTCCGATTCGCCGATTATAATTACGGTGGCGATTCAAAGGACAATGTACCAGGAGCGCACGCGAGAGTGCATCGCTCGTAATCTAAATTAACCGCGGGCGGCAGTGCGCAGTCGCGAAAGACTCCCGCGTAGCCCGCCCGCATGCACCTCTTCCCACTTATTGCTGCCCTGATGATGAAAGTTGAGGAGGGGTAGGTAAACGAATGGAGGACCGCCACACCGTTCTAATTCTTAAATGCAATAGAAATTAGATCTCTTAGACGAATGTTTAGATACTATGTGTGTGATAGAGTGTCGAATGAAAATGTAAGAAGTGAATAATAACAATATGCTAACTTTTAAAGCGCCGTTTTTGTGATGTAATCACCTCAGGGGCGCATTAAGACGTGTTTTAAATCTAAAAATCTAAATGTGACCGTCGCGTTGCCATGTGGTCAATTGAGTTTCCACTGCCAATTTAAAGTTGATTTTCTTAAAACCTATGGACCCTAATATTATAAAAAAAAATGTAATCCTCCATTGAAGTGTTCTCAATATTTCGTAATAAAAAAAAAGCAAAAAATTACTTTCTTCATCCCAAAAAAAAATATTTTCTAAGACTGCCCTCACCTTCATTCGTGTTAAGGTAGAATTTGTTTTGCTAATATTTACAACTTTATCAAAAGTGACAAATACTTACTCGCTGTTTTGAGCGTATTATAAATTATATCTTTTGCCTTTTCAATAGGTACGTAATAATACCGACTGTGGATGGAAACGCAGCACGTAACTTAATAATATCAGAACTGTGAAAATATTAACACTTTACCAAAAGGGACAAATATTAATACGTACTCGTTGTCTTGAACGTACTATACATTTTGCCTAAGTGCCTTTATCATACATAAAATCTCGTAATGTCTCGCCCCGCCGGCCGCGGCGCGCAGACAAGTTTATACCTGGTGTCCAGTTGCTCGTATGCTGTGACGCATTCCATATCAGAAATCGCATGGTTCCAGAAAAAAATTAATATTGATATGTTTTTCAAATAATCCATGTATGTTATAGATATCGATCTATTCCTAATGAAATTCCCTACAAGATGACAAAAATTAAATTTTGATTCATCGAGTCATATGCTTGATATTTAGATAAAGTTAGCGGTAAACTGAATTTACCACATGGGAGCGAGCGTTTTGTTTTGAACACGGTACGTTAAGGGTTAAGACGTGTTTTAAATCTAAAAATCTAAATGTGACCGCTTAAAAAACGATCGGTTTAAAAGTATAGTAGAACAAAGTATAAATGTTTAAATTGGGTATGAAATATGAAAAAGATGGGTTTTCAATTTAGATCTGAAATCTGTCGGATCATTTATGCATCTAAGGTGTGAAGGGAGATTGTTCCAAGCTGGTGGACCGGCTACCGCGAACGCTCGATCCCCGAAATTTGAAAATGATGGTGTTATGAACAAAATAATGAAAGTATCAGTAAGATGGTTGGGACACATGGAAATAATGAATGAAATGATTGGTAGAAGGGCGGAATGGGGTATGTTGTATTACATAAAGCGATCGCTTAACCCAACCAATGACAGGTCATAAGTCCTGTAAACGCCTCGACCACCATATTCTGTTTCCAAATAATTTACATCTCCGTCTCTATTGCGATACAATTAATTCTTAAAGATAAATAAAAATTTAAATACATAACTAACTAACCATCACGCCCCTCTGGCGAGGATGGACCGCCACAGTCTAATAACTCTCACGCATCTTCTACATTCACACAGTATGACACGCATGCTCTTCGATTTTTCCGACTTCGAATCTGGTGCCTTTTAGTATTATTGGTTAGTTTGGTAATCCCATATTTTCCTTGGCTTTCCTCGACTTTTTTTTTCATCCACACTTATCTTTGCAATTTCACTCTTGGGCATTGCTTTGCAGCAAAGCCTTCAGTCTCGTCTTCCACTGCGTTCTGTTTTCTGCAACCCACTTCAACTCGACATATGAGACGCAGTCCTTCACATACTAGTTGGAAAATATATACTTCCATAAAAATAATATGACAAATTGATATTCAAGTACAGCTACCTGTAATTTCTTGACCGAATCGAGCGCTCTGGTCGAGTGCACTATACGTTCGTTTGACGTGTTCTTCGCTCAAGTGCACCGCAAATTGGATGCATATTGTACTGGACGCCGGATGTATGGGTGATTTGCGATGCGCGACCGACGAAAACTCCTAGTCGCGCGTCTCAAAATCACAATGTCTCTCGTTAGTTTCTTACACCCATCGGGAGTTTTCGTTGAATTCAGTACTTTCTTTTCGTATCGGATTCACCCCGTGAGCGAACATTCGACCGTGACATTTGCGGAGAGTGCCCAATGAATATAATGGCTGTTTTATATGTATCTTTAGGGTAAAGTGGGGTCAGTTTGAACACAGGGTTACTTTGAACACAGGGTAACTTGAACCACTGGGTTGTTTTAAACACGTGGGTTGTTTTAAACACGCTATTCACGTGGGTAAATATTTTCTACCCTTTAAGGGATCATTCTAGTTTATAACTTTCAAAAAATCTTTTTAATTTAGACAGAATGGCGATGAAAGTATATGTAAGCGGCGTAAACTGAGCTAGAAATAGAGGAAGGCCGAGGAAAGTATGGCACGATCAAACCAATCAAATATTAAATGTTGGTCACGTGAGGAGTTGAAGAAATCGACGTGCGTGCAGGACAGAACAATGTAAAAAAATTTAACTAACTAACCATCACGCCGTCTCCCCGAAGGGTTAGGCGGAAATAATGGACTGCCACACTTTTCTTTCCTGACATATTTCTCTCGTTTCCTCAACATTCATACATCGTGTCATGCACGCACGTCGATTTCTCTGACTCCTCACGTGGCCGACGTGTTTCCTCGGTCTTCCTCTATTTCTAGTTCCATTTACATCGTAAACATATATATTTTTTTATCATTCTTTCTTCATTCATTATTTCCATGTGTCTAAACCATCTTAATGATCCTTTCATTATTTTGTTCATAACACCATCATTCGCACCGCATTCACTTCTTATGTTTTCATTCGACACTCTATCATACACAGAGTATCCACAAATTAGTCTAAGAGATCTCATTTCTACTGCATTTATTTTACTTTCATCCTTCTTTTCCCAGTTCCATGCTTCGCTTCCGTACATAAGGGTCGATACAAGAACACCATTATGCACTGCCATTTTAGCCATTTTGGATAGGTTTTTGTTTGCGATGACAACTTTAAGTGCACCATCCACTTTGTTGCCTGCCCCAACCCTTCTTTCAATATCCCTCTCCACTCGCCCATCCTTTAATAATAATATGCCAACTTTTAAAAGGCGTTAATCTCAAGGGCGCATTAAGACGTGTTTTAAATCTAAATGTGAACGGTGCATCTTATTTGATATTCGCGATCGATTAGAAAGTATAATGGAACAAAATATGCAAGTTTTAAGTTGGGTATAAAATATGAAAAAGATGGGTTTTCAGCTTAGATCTGAAGTCTGTCGGATCATTTATGCATCTGAGGTGTGAAGGAAGACTGTTCCAAGCTGATGGACCGGCTACCGCAAATGCTCGATCCCCGAAATTTGTACTAGGGCAACGCTTTGGCTCAACTAATCTTCCTATTGCCGAGGAGTTCGCCGAGCGAAGTGTGGATTTCCTTGTATTTAGGCTGTCCGTTATACAGAGTTCGGGTATATAATTTGGAGCCATTCCATGTAGCGCTTTAAACATACTTCCTAAATAAACAAATTCATCCACAGAGACAGTTCCAGAAAATGAAAATAAAAACGTTGTAGGAAAAAAAAGTCGCGTTCGATAATTCGAATTTCGTAATAATTTAAACTGGTGACAAGCGTCTATATTTACACGTGCGCAGACACGGACACGCTCCTTCCAGATAAAAATCGAAATATGTCTCACTTCTAGAATAGGTGTCGCACACTCAGGGAATTCCTATGAAGATTCGACCGCGTGACTCACTCGACAAAACTAGTGAATATAGCCACTACAAAATCGTGGGCTCAATATTTGAAACTAGGTAAAACTAGTCCGTTCTTTTTAGGAAGATTGTTTGCAATAGTGTAAGTGACTTCTTCTTCTTCTTCTATATATGCCATACTTTGTGTTGTTATGATGGTTTATTTCTCTTTTTCTTTTTTATATACTTTGTATATACAACACCTATATTTAAAAATAAAATTACATAGACATGTTTCTGACAGTCCTTCTTCAGTAAAGATACATTTTAAAAAATATTATAAAAGTGTTTAAATGATCTGACAGATGTTGTAAAGATTTATTTTGGAACGTTTATGCTTATTATTTGTTATAACAAATATTCAATTAAAAAATTTAAATAATAAATTTAAGTTCTTATTGGTGGGTGGGGAGTCGGAGAAATCGACGCGTGTGCATGACACGATGTATGAATGTTGAGGAATTGAGAGAAATATGTCAGGAAAGAAAAGTGTGGCAGTCCGTTCTTTCTGCCTAAAAGAAAAAGCAAGAAAATATTTGAAAATTTTATATTCAAACATTGAAATCAACATGTTTTTTTTTTTTAATAAAAATTCCATCTGCTTCAATTGTAATAATCACAAAAATAAAGGCTTGTATTATTTTTATGCTGTTCATCGATTTGTGTGGCCCGGAGTGTTCCTCTGAAGGAGGATCGATTTTGGGCGCTCGTGGCGGCTGGAAGTGTTTGGACATGGTCACCAACAATGAGGTACAAGATAGAACCAGAGTAGGAAGAGAATTGTTGTCTGATATAAAGTTTAGAAAGATGACATATTTGGGACACATTCTCCACAAAGAGAAATATGAAAGGGAAGATTGAGGGTAGACCCCAGATGGCAGGAAAACATGAAAGAGTGAACTGGAATTCGGAGGGAGTTGTTCATTCGTGCAGGACAGATAGTCCTACGCCAGAGTGATAGCCAACGTCCGGGGGACCTGACATGGCACTCCGAGAATAAGAAAAAGTTTGTTAAAATAAACACATTTGATTTGAAACGGCGTGGTGGTTCGATTGTTTTATTATTTTAAAATTAATAGATTGTTTTCTTTGTTATTACAGGTGATAGACTTCGGAAGTTCGTGCTACGAGCATCAGCGCGTATACACGTACATCCAGTCGCGCTTCTACCGCGCCCCGGAAGTCATCTTGGGCGTGCGTTACGGAATGCCCGTGGACATGTGGTCTCTGGGCTGCATCCTGGCTGAACTCTTCGTTGGTGAGTGTCGTCCATCTGTCCCTCAGTTCCTTTACATGCCCTAATTCATAAAAAAATATTAAATTAACCCTTAATTGACGTAAGTCACCTCTGACGTGACAACAGAACTTTGTCGCTGCAGTTGTATGGCACATGTGAGGTGACATGATGAATCATGTTGAATCTTGTTGTCTGGAATCTGTGCGTAATTACTTTTAGGATACGGCCACACCGAAGTGCCAGGGTCGGAGGCTAGGTGGACACCTGGCGAACCAACATATGGCGTACTATGGGACCGGCCACATTATAGGGTTCGCGCCACAGGGCGTGATCACAAGCCAACTGTGTCTTGACGTCTACCCAGGCACTCCGGTGTGACCGTACCCTTAGCATCTGATGAGGGTTAATACAAATGAAAACGTCCATTTTCTAAAAGTTTTAATTATAATTTATGGGAATGACATGTTTCGCCTTTCTAAAGCATTATCAAATGTATCGAAAATTTAGCGCGTTGTTGTTTATATGCACAGGTAAAGGAGCAGTATTACATTTTTATTACATTTAAAGATTTTTTTTTACTTGTTTCAAATTTATTAATGATTCTAAATATATCACATTGCTCGTCTGCATAAGTAATTGAAAAAATACAATGTCATTCCCATAATAAAATTTCTAGAAAACAGACATTATCATGTATATTAATTATTTAATATAGAGTTCTACACCATTGTTCAAGATTCAATAAATAAAGAAGCTATTCTTCTTCTTCTTTTTGTCCTGTCACACCTATGTGGTGCATAAGGCCTCAAGGAACCTTCTCCACCCGACTCTATCGGATATCTGATGCCTAACATCATCCTAAGTGAGGTCTGCTGCCTTAACTTCGTCCTGCAGGGCTCTTCTCCAGTGGCTCCTAGGTCTGCCTTGCTTCCTCTTTCCCCTCATAGGGGACCAGTCTAGTGCGCTCTGAGCGATGCAGGCTGGGTTCCATAGAACGGCATTTGATACTGTTTGGGGCCAATAGATCTTGAATATTGAGCGAAGGCACCTATTTGTAAACACCTGGAGTTTACCAATAATGTCCCCGGTAGATTCCCAAGTGTCACATCCATACAGCAGTACACTTTTAACAATACTGCTAATATTTGGAGCTTGAACTTTCTCGAAATGATACTGGAACGCCATACAGGGCGAAGCATAGCGAAAGCTCCCCTTGCCTTGTTGAATCTGGCTACACCTTCCTCCGTACCTCCCGAGCCTGCTATCATACTACCAAGGTAGCAAAAGCTGGTCGTGGTCACAGGGGGGACACCGTGGAGCAAGATTGGGGTGTAGTCATTTATGGACACTAGTAGGTCTACTGTCTTGGACATGTTAATTTTGAGACCTACTTTTGCCGCTTCCTCGTGAAGTCTACACAGCTTCTGCTCTGCATCCACCCGGTTTATCGAAAAGAAACACCTATTAATGTATTGTAAATAATGAAAACGTGTTTCATAGAAGTTTTAATATATTTTATGGAAATAACGTATTTTGCCTTGCTAAGGCATTATCAAATCATCGCCCCAGAGCAATAGTGAGATAAACCAGTGCCATCTTGACATTATAACAAGCCGTAATGTTCCTTTGATATTGTTTATGGTTTGACTTGGTGGAGGCCTTGCACTTATTTGAGTCTCAAAGTCAAACCATAAACAATATCTAAGGAACATTACGGCTTGTTATAATGTCAAGATGGCACTGGTTTATCTCACTATTGCTCTGGGGTGAGGAAATGTAGTGTCGCGGACCTCACAAATCTAAGCCGCGGGCCGTGCTTTGGACAGCCCAGCTTTGCATCATTGTTGAAGAAACAATAAAAAGCTAGCTTTATTTTGTTTTATCCAATCACTCCTGAAATGTTGACCGAGTAAACCAAGTTATATGGATATACCCAAGATTCTGAAACTCACATTTCCGCCATTTTATTTAGGTTTCCCCCTCCTGCCGGGCGAGGACGAAGCCGACCAGCTGGCCTGCATCATCGAGCTGCTGGGGGTGCCTCCGCGCATCTTGACAGACGCTGGCAAGCGCTCCAAGAACTTCCTGACCTCGCGCGGCCTCCCGCGCTACTGCACTCAGTCCACCATGCCCAACGGGACCACAGAAGTCGGGGGAGGTTAGCATCCTTTCTTATCTCTTTCACCAATCTCAACCTAAACTAACTATCTAACCATCACGCCGTCTCTTCAAAGGGGTAGGCAGAAAGAATGGACTGCCACACTTTTCTTTCCTGACATACTTTTCTAGCTGCCTCGACATTCATACATCGTGTCATGCACGCACGTTGATTTCTCCGACTCCTCACGTGGCCGACATTCCAATCTTAAGGCTTTAAGACAGTGGAATTCCTTAATGATGATTTTTCATGAATTAAAACACTTTTTCCCACTTTTGAGTTTATTTTTCTCAACATGTTTCGAAGGCTTACACCTTCATCATCGGGAGAACAAACTTTGAAACATGTCGAGAAAAATAAACTCAAAAGTGGAAAAAACCGTGTTTATTCATAAAAATTCCAATATTTTATTTTTTTTATTCGTGCCAGAAGGAACAGTCTATAGAGTAGATGTAATCCATTGGATGGAACAAAGACAACTCGGACAGACAACAATAGATAGGGAGCCGTTACGACCAGTGGCGGTACTCCCATAGAAGCCCAGAAGCCTGGCTTGCGTAAGAAATTTTGAATGAAGACCCCCAAATCTAAGTAATCATGCCTCCGCATAAACCAAAAACCCACCAAATCACCTCCCATCAATGTTCCCTTCAGACGTAAGCGGAATAGCCACAAGAGCTGAAACTCTGTAAGCCAGAAGAGATTTTGATTCAAAATTTCTTACGCAACCGGGCTTCTAAGCTTCTATGAGTGTACCGCCACTGGTTACGACATGGATGCGTGAGTCCACCCAGGATCAACAAACATTAAAGCAGATAGAGTAGGCCTATGTCCAGGAGTGGATGGATACAAGCTAATGATGATGAAGATGATTACTTACTTCCTATGGCCATACAACTCTTATTTTGTTTTATTCGATTCTGCGCCTTTTGCTCCCAGTAGTCCGATTCGCCCAACCTAGCCAGATCAGCCAGAACATTGTCCATTAGGCGCTGTCTAGGCCTTCCTAGGGGTCTTATTCCAGTCGATCTAGACCCGTACAGGGTCTTGATTGCTCTGGTCTCTTCGGATCAGCATACATGCCCTTTCCATGATAGGCGACCGTGCTCGATATAAGGGGCTGCTGGGTCATTGTACGGATCTCTTGGTTGGTCCAAGTTTCCACTGCAACACCGGGTCTGGATGAAGATGATGAAATGATTAATTCCATCTCTCCTTCACAGGTGTCTCGAGAAGAGGGAAGGTACGCGGCCCCCCTGGCTCCAAGGACCTCAAGACTGTCCTCAAGGGTTGCCAGGACCCACACTTTTTAGATTTCATCAAAAGGTTTGTACATGTAACTTAATGTAAACACATCCACCGTATGCGGGCATTCTGCAGTTTATTATTATTAATGTGTACTATACATAGAAGGTTACCCACTGCTTTCCCGAAGCTGTTATAGGACGCGGCGGCACACTTTCGTCAGCTTCGTTCGTGCAATCCCTGTTAGGATTTTCTCCTTACGCTTTCAGTGTCTTCATCTCGGAAGTCCACAAAACTTGTTTGGTCCTGACTGTGTCTGCCCTTGCTTCAACGCCATATGTTATTATTGTTCTTATACATGCTTTATAGATTCTCATCTTACTCTCAATGGCCATGTCTTTGTTTTAACCTATTGCGGATTTTAGAGCACCAGAGATTGCAGCTGCCTTGTTGACTGTGATTTTCTCTGTGTGTATAATGTGATTGTTGATGTTTTAGGTGCCTCGTGTGGGACCCCGTCTACCGGATGACCCCCTCGGCTGCCCTCCGCCACACCTGGTTGCGGAGGCGGCTGCCCCGGCCCCCGGATCCACTTGTCTCCTTCAGGTGCCCCCACCAACAGGTAACCTATCAATCATTCTCGTGAAAGAAAAGTGTTATTCTTTTGTAGTTAATGGGCACGGCGTAAAAAATTACAGTGGACAGCCAGCCACTAAGGGTCTTATCAGTTTTGTTTAGATCACATACATTTATAATACATTCGGCTGGTAATATTTTTTGCACGTTGAGATAAAGCTAAAAAAGAAGAATTGGACTAAGCTGGGCAGCTTTTGGAAACATGGGTTACATCCTTAAAAACCGGAAAATACCGATCAACCTGAAACGAAATATCTATGAAGCCTGCATTCTGCCAGTTAGTACTTATGGTTTTGAAACTGTAACATTGTCCTAACAAAGTGCCGAGAAACTACGACTGACCCAAAGAGCCATGTTAGGAATAAACCTAAGAGTCAGAAACGATACGGTGAGAGAAAAAACAAAGGTCACTGACATCATCCACCGGGTGGTGACTCTAAAATGGCAATGGGCATGTCACGTAGCCAGAAGCTCAGATGAAAAATGGACAAGAAGACTGCCGACCTGGAGACCGTGGACGGCAAAGAGAAGTGCAGGGCGACCGCAACTACGGTGGAAGGATGATCCGAACAGACATGTCGGAATAACCTGGATGCAGTCTGCACAAGACAGAGTGACGTGACGAAAGTGAAGAGGCATTTATCCAGGAGTGGACGGGAATAGGCTGAGGAAGAAGAATAAGAAGAAGAAAACATATTACTGATAACGATCGTACAGATTACGACATACGACATTAAAGAAAAAAAAAAACATTTCTCACAAAGTGACTATAGTAGGTTCAATTTGAATACCTTACTGTGGTATTATATATCAGCGAAAATGCACTAAGTCATGTCAATCCACTATTATTTTGAAAAAAAAAGTGCTGATAGTTCAGTTATTATTTATTAAACCATTAAATAAAATGTAGTTAATAGATCAATATACCATTTTTTCAAAATCGGCTTAGTAATGTTTAGTATAAAAAAAATTGTTGTATCCTTACAAACTTTGAACTTCAATTATCTCAGAAGTAGTCATTTGACTTGGTGCTTTTTCGCAGAATACCCACGATATATAGATTATACTTCAATTTGAACACGGGTGAATGATGTGACGCATGTAATGTTCTGATTCCAGGAGCCGATAAACCAAATCTATAGTTTCAAGGCGCCTGTCCCATCAAAGTGTAAATTGGTCCAGCCCGGATCCGCAGGTGACTATACCCTCTTCTATCACACTTTTTATTTTTTCCTTCGTCACGACACAATTAATTTCGTGTTTTCTGTGTCCGTTTTTTAATATATATTTTTTAAAAATATAGTTGGTGTTACGTCAAAGTTAAGAAAAGAAACATTGTTCAATGAATCGCAACACAAAGTTATGGTGAATATAAAAGTAATTATTTAATTTATTTTTATGAATTACTAGCTGACCAGACAACGCTATTGATATTTACAATTTTTTTTTTTTTTTTTTTTTTTTTTATTTTTTTTTTTTATGAATACAACAGGTCGTTTGAACCCAATTACTGTATACAATTTATTTTTTAGCTATTATATTGATTCTCGTGACATGTGATAGGTAGCCAATCTATCGCCATTTTATTGTCACGTGAATTCTACACCAGACCAAAGACAGTGTGACAATCACACTGCCATCGCCGGGAATCGAACCCGGGACCTTCGGTATGGAAGCCAGAGCTCTTACCACTCTGCCACGAAGGTCTGCCAATATTTGAGTATCTCTCTCTCTCTTTCCCTTTGCCATTTCCCATCATCCGGGGTCGGCCCTCCTCGTACGGAAACGTCAAACTTTTCTATCCTGACTCATCTCCATTATCAGATTCGCGCATTGAAGCACCTTTTCCATGTTGGCCCACTATGTTGCCATTGGGCGAGTTTTGTGGGAATGCTGGGGGCTTTTTGGACAATGTGTGACAACTTTTTGGACAAAAGTTACCCCTCACGTATTCGTTCCTTACGTGGTCCAGCCTTGTGACGCCTCTGGCCCACCTCAGCATTCTCATCTCAGCAGCGTGGACTCTACGTTCGTGGACTATTTTGTTGGTCCAACACTCTGCTCCATATAGCATGGCGGGCCTCACTGCAGTCTTGCAGAATCTGCCCTTAGTCCTGATTGGAATTTTTTGATCACACAGGACACCCAAGAGATATCCACTTGAGGCAGTCGGTGTTTGTCCTGTGTTTGACATCAGTGTCTACGTTGGCATCCGCAGTAAGGACCTACCCGAGATAAATTAAACAAATTCGATTGAAATTTGATATCATATCATTTATGCCATCCAACAACGTGTTTCATAAAATACATGACTTTCAACAATGAAATCCGTTCATGATTTCAGTTTTTTGCTAGAATACACATCTCGTGAGGATCGACGGCTGTCATTTAAAACCGACTCGATCGCCGTCTCTCGGTGAATCACATCATAATACAACCAAACAAAATTAGTTCACACCAATATAGACTGTAACATTATGACATTAAAAGATTTATTTGCCTCTCACGCTAAGAATTAATTTGTTTTGTATTTTAAAAGTACATTATAACTTTATAACCATTCGGCGTGGATGAGACCATAATGTTACAATACTTTTTATTTTTAACTCTTAAATATTTTGTTGAATCTCAATTTGTCTTAGTTTAACTTAAATTCTCGTTTCATACTGTCGTCTGTTAACTATTATATTGATTCATATTTGTGGTAGCATGTAATTGGCCTTACTTTAAGGTTTATTCTTCTAATATAAATGTTATTGATATCGCTGTATGTTACTGTTACCTTTAGTAAATAAATAAATAACTCAGTTCGTATCAAAATCATTTTTTTAAATGTTAAATAACTTTAGTATCTGTCGAGTCTATCAGTCTTATTAACAGTATTTCATTTATATATATATAATTATTTCTGAATAGTTTAAAACGTATAATGGTAACTATTTCCCTTTTTAATCACCTTTTGAATAGTGGATGTTCCAGATTCGGGCCGCCCGCACTGCATGCTGCCCCCGTGTGGCCTGTTCCCCCTGCTGTCCCCCGCCGCCTCCCCTCCGCCCGCGCCCCCCGCTGCCGAGGGCGCGCCCTCCTAGCGCCGAGCGCCGCCCCCGGCCTTCCGCGGCGAGGGGGACGACCCGCGCCACCACCACTTCCAGTCCAAAGAGCGCCGCAGCTTCTTCGGAGACCTAGAGACGGAATCGAAACCCAACGCGGAGGAAGACGCCGAGGCCCAGGCGAGACGCAAGTACATGGACACCAAAATCGACGACGGAGAAGTTCAAGTGCGTAGAAAATTCTTACCGGAAAACGAAAGTGAACGGCGCAGCTTCGGCGAATCGGACGGCCGCAGGAAATCCGTTAGCTTGAGACAGGAACTGCGAAGCCAGCGGTCCAATTTCTCGGAATCCCTGGACTCCGCTTCGTCCAGGAGCCAACTGAGCAACTTCTGCGAGTCCAACGATTACGCCGACAAAATGCTGAAGTCCTCGAGGAGCTATCTAACCGAAGGGGACTGCTGCCGTTTGGGAACGGCTTCGTCTGCACGGGAGGCGAGCGACGACAGCAGCCCGGGGGCCATCACGCAGGGCGGGGTGTTCCACACGGACGCCAAGTACGCGAGGAAGAGGGCCAAGAAGTGCAACCACCGCCGGCAGAAGTCGCTCGACACGGGGCGGTCTTCGACCCAGCAAGACTCCGGCCAGAACGAGAAGCCGTTCAGGGATTTCGACCTCGACGAGGATCTTGCCAAGCGCCTCGACAGGATGGAGCCCAAGCCGACGGCGTATCTCCGGAGGGCCTCCAGGAAGAGCGCGAGCCGCTTCGACTTGAATTTCGACTCGGAAGACGAAAGGTGTTTCCGGCACAGTTTGGACGTGGATAGGTCGTTCGATGTTGACATTTTGAACGCCAGAAAAGACGATCGGTACGGTTCGTTTGACAGAGACTTCGATCTCGTTTAAGAATGATCTCTTTAGGAATGGTTTAACTTGAGACAGATTTGAGTTTTTACCCATTTTCCCCTCGGCTTGATTCTGAAGGAAGTTATGTGTTTATTATTACCATTATTATTTTTTATTGCAAAGTGACCGTGATATTGTTACTAATAATCTCACCAGAAGATAAAACGGTGATTTCTTTCGGCAAAATATTGAAATCATAAATCAATGCACATTTTTTATAAAGGAAATTCTTAATCGCACATTGTTTGCTTAAAAAATTACCCGTAATCTGTTGTTAAACACTGTATAATGTAGATACCTGAATATCAACCAGCGCTAAGAGTCTAATATCATCCATAAACAATGTGTTAACACGTTGTCTGCGAGAAGGGTATTATTACCCATTTATTGGACAATTATTTCTATTATTTTTATCACATATCCAAGAATACATACGCTATCATTGGTTACTGTAGACAATATGTTAACATGTTGTCTGCGGGAAGGGTATTTTTACCCGTTTATTGGACTTTTTTTTTTGCATTCTTTTTAACACATGTCCAAGTATATATATTATCTACCGGCAAACAATGCGTTAAGATATCCATGTATAGTTTAATTGGTAGAT